>AWOL01S0006304.1:0-33516 GCA_000715115.1 Nicotiana otophora
CATTTGAGAAGATCATGGAGGAAGAGTAGACATCCACCATAATTTGATGTTTCTTATAACACAATGAAATATATAAGCGATATGTATGAAATATATACGTGATTGTTTTATATATATCGCTTGCTTTTTTTTAACTGACTATATCATATAGCGTTTCAGGCAATAAATGCTTATCAAGTACTAACGCTACAAAGATATAAACAAATCCAGAAATATCGGATATCCAAATGATGACTACAGGGTTCATTCTAATATAGATTTTTATTTTTTTTTATTGGACGTGTTTACCATTTATTCTCTTTAATATTGGAATATGTTTAAATTATTTAAACAATTTTGTCAGATCTAATATCAAAATCAATCTTGAACCAAAACATGCAAGCTTGGGATACCACTTGAAAGTAACATATTTACAAATCGTATGACATTAAGGGATCTGTTAAGAGAGGTATGGGGTTATACTGATGAGGTGAGCCATACATTAATTAGTTTCATATGTTTTAATTACAACACGTGTTGTTGTAAACGTAATTAATTAATGTATCCTAATCATATTTCAGGAAAAGTATGTTACTATTGTGCATTAATCATAGGTTTGTGTATACGGGTAAAAATCGGGCTCACGATACACTCCGGCCTCCATTAGGGTAGAACGGGCTCAAAAATGATTGCGAAGGATCGGGATCGAAGTAAAGGTCTCATCGAGTCAGAAACCGGGGGCACGTTGTCTGCCCTCAGAAATATCGGGGTCATGAGTCGAGATCGATCCAAATTCTGAAAGACTTCGGGTAATTGAACACGACCAACAGAAGGTCGTAATATCCGCGACCGACCGAATATCACGGCGTGGATCTCGGCACGTATTGATGAAGAACCAGCAATCAGTTAAACAAAAGATTTTTTTACCTTTTATAGAGTTGTACTTAGAGTAGGATTTTCCTACTATATAAAGGGGGTCTAATAATTCATGAGACATAGTAACACGCATTACAAAGCAATACACTACTATTTTCATTGTTATTGTAAGATTTTTCTCTCGTTCATCAAAGTTGTCCACTGTGAGCCCAGATCGAGGGTGAATGCTTCACTGAGGCTGGAATCATCCTCCTCGCATGGTTTGAATTTACAATATCTTTACTTGTCCATTCTAACTCAATTTATCATTTTGTATCAAATTAATCCGCATATCCTTAAAATCACTTACAAATTTAATTGTTATCCTATTTTGAGGGTAAACAGTTTGGCGCCCACCGTAAGGCTAAGGATAATAGTGGCAATTTGATACAAATTTCTACAACACACCTTATTTTACACTTGTTCTTTGAAGTGTCTTTGATTTCAGGTATAAGTTTAAAATGTTGAACTCCCAATTTGCCCCTCTAAACATAGATGTTGAGTTTGGTCACCATGGCGAGAACAACAACATGGTGCCCGATAACGAGGTGCCCCATGCCGATCCCAATGGAATTCCGGCCGCAGACCCAATCGACACCAATTCACATGTGGCCATTAACATAAATTTTCCTACCGATCCTGAGAACAACGTCTGCAGGGGAGTCCGATCGGTAGCCCAAAATACACGTGATGGTAAAGGGGATGGGATCAATTTACGGGTGATTTTCGAAATGTTGCAGGCTAAGCAGGCAGCGATAGCCCAATTGCAGAACTAAAGTCGCGCTCCCAGTAGAGTTGAGCCCGAACCGCCCCGGAAAAACACTCACAGAAATAAACCAGCCACAGATAGGCCAAATGAAGCTGAACCCGGGACCAACCCTGAGATAATAAAGATGCTCGAGGAAGATCGAAGCCAATGACAAGAAGGTGGAGACCTACAAATCCAGGATCGACCAAATCCCGAAGCACCACCGATATTGAAAGGCCTAGACTCCAAAAAGTTTGTTCAAAAACCTGTTCCTCCGAGCGTAGCTCCGAAGCCGATCCCGAAGAAGTTCCGCATGCCTGAAATTCCTATGTACAACGGAACAACTGATCCAAATGAACATGTGACCTCGTACACGTACGCCATCAAGGGGAACGACTTGGAAGATGATGAGATCAAATCTGTCCTGCTAAAAAAGTTCGGAGAGACCTTGTCAAAAGGAGCTATGATATGGTATCACAACTTGCCCCCCAATTCTATTGACTCATTTGCTATGCTTGCAGATGCTTTTGTAAAAGCGCACGCCGGAGCCATCAAGGTCAAGACCAGGAAGTCGAAACTTTTCAAGGTAAAGCAAAGAGATAATGAGATGCTGAGGGAGTTCATGTTAAGGTTTCAAATGGAACGGACAAACCTGCCGCCTATGGCAGATGATTGGGTCGTTCAGGCCTTCACCTAAAGACTCAATACTCGAAGCTAATTGGTTTCGCAACAGTTGAAGCAAAATTTGGTAGAATATCCGGCTGTAACTTGGGTCGATGTGCACAACCGGTACCAATCAAAAATTAGGATCGAAGACGATCAGCTTGGGACCCCTTCCGGGTCTGTTTATCCAGTCCGAGCTAGTGACAGATAAAATAGAGACATTGATCATAAACCAAGGTCAAGTAGAGATCGGTATCAACCGTACAATGGTGATCGAAGGGGTAACGGGTCTGGACGGAACCCTATGAGAAGTGAAAGGAGAAGTGATCGAGGTCAAAATAACTAGGGACTCATGAGCAAAAACAGTTTTGATAAGCCCATTGGGCCTAAGGAAGCGCCGAGGTTATCGAAGTGCAACTTCAACGTCGATATTGCTGCTATCGTGTCTACCATCGGATGTATCAAAGACACCAGGTGGCCTCGACCTATACAGTATGATCCAGCACAAAGGGATCCCAACTTAACATGTAAATATCATGGCACTCACGGCCGCATAACAGAGGATTGACGATAATTGAGAGAGGAAGTAGCCCGGTTATTCAACAACGGACATCTCCGGGAGTTCCTGAGCGATCGAGCCAAAAACCATTTCAAGAATAGAGATTCTAGTAAGCAGATCGAGCAGGAGGAGCCTCGGCACGTCATTAACATGATCATCAGGGGGGTCGACGTTCCCTAGGGGTCGATGTTAAAGCGCACCAAAGTATCCATCACGAGATAAAAACGAACTCGAGATTACGCCAGAAGGAACCTTGTCTTTTACCGACGAGGACGCTGAAGGCATCGTGCATCCCTATAATCATGCACTAGTAATATATGTACTTATAAATAAATCTCGAGTTAAGCGTGTGTTAATTGATCCATGTAGCTCGGCCAATATCATTAGATAGGGTCGTGGAAGAACTAGGTCTACTAGACCAAATCGTGCCTGCAGTCAGAGTTCTGAACGGATTCAATATGGCATGTGAGACCACTAAAGGGGAAATAACATTACCAATGAACACCACCGGAACCATCCAGGAAACAAAGTTCTACGTGATCGAAGGAGACATGTGGTACAATGCTTTGCTCGGGAGATCGTGGATTCTCAACATGAGGGCAGTACCCTCGATGCTGCACCATGTGCTAACATTCCCGATGCTAGGAGGGATTTAAATAGTTTATGGAGAACAACTGGCCACAAAGGAGATGTTCGCGGTCGATGAGGTGATCCCGGTATCCGCACTTTCGACATCGAAGGGTCTAAGTTTGGTGGCCAAAGAGAAAACCAAATAGCAATTACCGACACCAGCCTCGATCGAATCGGAGAACCAGAGAACGAGTGAGGACAATGACTACGAAGTTCCCAGGTCTTTCATAGTCCCCGATGATTCCGATGCTACCAAATCAACGTTCGAAGAACTAGAACAAGTCATATTGATCAAGCGCCTGCCCGATCGTAAGGTATACCTGGGCACATGGTTAAGTCTAGAGTTAATGGAAAAACTCATTCAATTCCTTATAGCTAATATAGATTGTTTTTCTTGGTCCCACCTCGATGTGACAGGGATTCTGCCAGAGATAACTACTCACAAGCTGAGCCTAAATCCGAAGTTCCATCTAGTTAAGCAGAAAATGAGGCCCCAGTCCAAAGTCAAGCATGCATTCATCAAGGACAATGTATATAAACTCCTTAAAATAAAGTCCATCTGGGAGGTTAAGTACCCAGATTGGTAGCAAATGTAGTAGTAGTCCCCCAAAAGGGGAATAAATTAAGAATGTGTGTAGACTATAAAGACTTAAACAAGGCATGCCCCAAGGACTCTTTCCCTCTGTCAAACATCGATCGCATGATCGATGCAACGACCGGTCACAAGATCCTCAATTTTTTTGATGCCTATTCCGGGTACAATCAAATTCAAATGGACCCGGACGACCAGGAAAAAATGTCCTTTATCATTAAATATGGTACCTACTGTTATAACGTAATGTCGTTCGGACTAAAAAATGCCGATGCCACTTACTAACACCTAGTAAATCGGATGTTCGAAAAGCAAATAGGAAAATCAATAGAGGATTACATTGGCGATATGTTGGTTAAGTCCTTGCGAGCAGATGACCATTTGAAACATTTGCAGGAAACCTTTAATATATTAAAGAAATACAACATGAAGCTGAATCCGGAGAAATGCGCATTCGAAGTCGGGTTCGGGAAATTCCTCGGATTCATGGTTTCCAACTAGGGAATTGAGATTAATCCCGATAAAATCAAGACCATCGAGGACATCACCATTGTGGATAATGTCAAAGCCGTTCAAAGGTTAACCGGGCACATAGCCGCTTTGGGTCGATTCATTTTGAGGTCATACAACAAGATCCACCAGCTCTTCTCACTATTGAAGAAAAAGAATAACTTCTCATGGACCCCACAGTGCCAACAAGCCTTGGAGGGACTCAAGCGGTACCTCTCGAGCCCACCTTTGCTTCATACTCTGAAGGTAGACGAATAGTTGTACGTGTACTTAGCGGTATACGAGATAGCGGTAAGTGGAGTCCTGGTCCGGGAAGGGGAAGGTAAGAAGTTTCCTATCTATTATGTTAGCAGAACTCTAGGCGAGGCCGAAACTAGGTATCCTCACCTAGAAAAATTAGTGCTCGCTTTGCTAAGCGCCTCTAGGAAGCTAAAACCATATTTTCAATGTCATCCCATATGTGTTGTGACTACTTACCCATTGAGAAACATAATGCATAAATTCGAGCTCTAGGGATGATTGGCCAAATGGTCCGTAGAGATTAGCGGATACGATATCGAATATCGACCCCGATCCGCCATAAAATCTCAAATTTTGGTCCTATTTCCTGAGGTCGAGAAGGAGTTGTTGTTGAACTCGGGGAGACTCTTTCGGAATATGGACCCTCTTTACGGACGGCACCTCGAATGCAAAGGGGTCCGGGCTTGGCATCGTGTTGAAGCCACCAACGGGTAATGTAGTTAGGTGTCACGACTCAAACCGATGGGCCGTGACGGGCACCCGGTACCTTACTCAACCAAGTACCAACGTAACGTATCTTTCATATCATACTTTCATAGGTAAATGAGTCGGAGAGGCTGTCGTGAGATAAGTAGAATAAAACATAAGGAAATACTCAATATAGGGTAACCCAACTTGATATACCAACTTATACATATGACGTACATGCCTATAAGGCCATACCAATATCCATATACATGACATCTGTCTACAAGCCTCTAAGAGTACATAAATATTATAAATGTCGGGACAGAGCCCCGCCATACCAATCAATACATATTCAAATCATACTAACCAAATAGGCAACTCTAGAGCAAGTGAAATGTACAAACATCTTCTGCTGAGCTAATAGCCTACTAGGAGAACTCTCAGCCTGTCTATCGGGACATGCGGGCATGAAACGCAACGTCCCCAAGCAAAAGGGGCGTCAATACAAATAAAGTACCGAGTATGTAAGGCATGACAGTAGTATATAAAAAAACATGAAAGAAACATGGAGTAATTCTGAATAGCTGTGTGAATCATGAAAATTTATAATGTCATGCATGTGCGTATAAATGTCATACCATGCATAGGTATATGCGTACATAACATCATCAAACCTCTGAGGACATCCCATCATATCATCTCAGCCACTATGGGCAAAATTATCAATGTATACCAGTTGATCAGGTGGTGGTGCGTATATAACGCCATAACCTTTTCCCATATCCCATATACATATAATATACATGTATATAACGCCATCTGGTCATGGGTCAATGTACATGTATACATGAATGAAATGTATAAGAAGTACGTTAATAAGATTTCTCAAAATGTCATAAGATCACTATGCCTTTGATTAATATCATGAAATAAAATTTATCAACTTGCGTATTTTTCTAAGAGAACATATGATAGAATAATAAGACACATGAGGAATCAAGAATATAGACATCCCTAGTATTTCTATGAATAGAGTCATTTATGAAAGTTGCGTATTTGCTCGTTTCGTTTGTATCGTACGGATCATGCCAAAAGGAAATGAGGGATAACCTTAACATACCTTAACTCCGGTGAGTCCTTAATACGTTCCAATAAATTCTTCAAACAACTCAACCCAATCTACCACATCATAAGGAGATTCAAAATCAGTGCTGAGTAAAGGCTAAGTCCGCAACTTAAACTAGTAGCTCATTTACCTAAATTTGGGCAGCATCTCCCCTGTAACTAGGCCCTCCTCCAATACCATATACCAACAACAACAAGAACACAATAATAACAACATGTAAGCATAATTTTCCAACCTTATCTCCATCACAATATACCACAAAATAGCCAACACACCCTAATCACTTCATACATAAAACGACAACCAAAGTAGTGTCAAATAACTAAAAAGAAATGTAATGACGAACGACCAGCCCACCATTCCGTCATTATGTGGTATTTATACACACAATTTGTCCTCCAAACTCTATTAAACAGTAGAAAAATATAGAGCCCAAAGGCAACACTAAATAACCCACAAAACAGTCCACTACAACTCAAATAACTCGAACTCACGGCTTCTGATCACCGTCCCGTGAGTTCTAACTATTAGGAAACAAATTTATCAACATTCCTTGATATTTAAATACTTAAATGCAGAAAGTACACGTTTTCTTAACTATGAAGTACCTTCCAAAACTCAAACTATAAAGAAAAAGAGAGGCGATATAGCGATACTTACGTCATAGGGATCGTTTAATGTTAACGCTTCTTAATTCCGTGCCTGGGATGATAATATTGTTTGAAGCTCTTGCAAAGAGCTTAAGAGTAAGTTAGGGGTGTTATTTGGGTGTGCTCTCTAGAAAAGTGGAGAAAGAGACGAGATGGGATGTAAATATCCCATTTTTTAAAAAGGTCAAAAAGGTGCTACTTGGCACGCTATGATTGGCCCTTCTTCCAATGCTTATAACTTTTTATCCGAGTGTCGTATGAATGAACGGTTAATAGCACACGAAATGTATTTATCAAAAAGTTTTGTTCTAAGGCAAATCCTTAGTCGTTTTTCCGCAACTTTAATCCGATTTTTCCGAAACTTCATATTTTCTATCCAAACATCATATATAGCTATATTATGACTTTAAAATAATTTAAATCATGATTAACAAGTCTCATATTCATTACGTCACCTTGAGACGCACAGGGTGTAACAATCTTCCCCCCTTAGAAACATTCTCCCTCGAATGTTAAACTCCCAGAAATCTATAGAAATTTTGGCAGAGTCTCCTCTGTAACGGTACTACTACCAACCTGTCACACAGTAAACCCAAAAATACAAAGCCACACAGGGCCACAATCATCAATAACATCAATGGCCTTACACGACTAATAACAATAACTAACATAAGAATCAAGTACCATATATGTACCTAAAGGCTGTGATGTCTCAGTCTGATCCTCCTCCGGAAGTGGAAACAAGTGAGGATACCTAGTATTTATTTCTTCTCCAGCTTCCCAAGTCATATCCTCCACATTATTGTTAATCCAAAGTACTTTAACCGAAGTTACATCCTTAGTTCTTAATCTCCAATGTCTATCTAGTATGGCAATGGGAGCTTCCCCATATAATAGTAGCTCTGTAACCTGAATATCGTCAACTGGAATGACTTTAGAGGGATCTCCAATACACCTACGGAGCATAGAGACATAAAATACTGGATGTACAGACTCCAACTTGGAAGGCAAGTCTAACCCATATGCTACTTGGCCTACTCTGCGTATAATCTTATAAGGTCCAATATACCGAGGGCTAAGCTTTCCTTTATTACCGAATCTCATAACGCCTTTCATCGGTGATACCTTTAGAAATACCAGTCATCTACCTGAAACTCCAAGTCTCGTCATCGATTATCTACATAGGACTTCTAACGACTTTGAGCTGCTAGTAGCCTTTCCCGTATAAACTTAATCTTCTCAACTACATGTTGTACCAACTCTCATCCTACTAACTTAGTTTCCCCAACCTCGAACCATCTGATAGGTGACCTACACTTCCATCTGTAAAGAGCTTCGTATGGAGCCATCTGAATGCTGGAATGATAACTATTATTATATGTAAACTCAATAAGTGGAAGATGATCATCCCAGCTACCCATGAAGTCCATCACACAAGCTCGTAGCATATCCTCCAGTGTCGAATAGTAAGTTCAGTCTGACTGTCTGTCTGGGGATGAAATGTTGTACTAAGACTTACCTGAGTCCCCAATCCTTTTTGGAAGGACCGCCAGAAATTAACTGTAAACTAAACACCTCTATCTGAGATAATAGTTATAGGGACACCATGAAGTCGTGCTATCTCCCTAATGTAAAGCCTTGCATAATCCTCTGCTGAATAAGTAGTCCTGACATACAGAAAATGGGCTGCTTTTGTAATTCTATCGACTATAACCCATATAGAATCGAACTTACGTTGGGTACGAGGTAAGCCTATGATAAAATCCATATTAATCACTTCCCATTTCCAAGTCGGAATCTCTATAGCCTGTAATAATCCATCGGGTTTCTGATGCTCAATCTTAACATGCTGACAATTAGGGCACTGAGCAACAAACTATGCTATATCCTTCTTCATTCCGTCCCACCAGTATATTCCCATGATATCATGATACATCTTCGTTGCTCCTGCATGAATAAAATAACGAGAATGGTAAGCTTCTCCCATAACCTGCTGATGCAACCCTTCCATATTAGAAGACATAATCGACCTCGATATCCGATGACTCCTTCTCATGTAATCTTAAATGGTGTATTCTCCTATCGAGGGATGTATCTCTGTAGTAAGCTAGCACATGATCCTCATACTGGCGTTCCTTCACTTCAGTTACTAAAGAGGATGTTGTCATGTCCTGAATAGTAACTCCGGTATCACCTGAGTCCAGTAATCGAACTCCAAGACTAGCTAGCTGATGAATCTCGTTGAGGGCGTCGGCTACTACATTCGTCTTTCCTGGATGGTATAAAATATCAACATCGTAGTCTTTTAGTAGCTCCAACCATCGCCTTTGGCGTAAATTCAATTCCTTTTGATTGAAGATATATTGAAGGCTCTTATGATATGTATATATATCAACATAAATGCCATACAAATAGTGCTTCCACATCTTTAGTGCATGAATCACCGCGGCTAACTCTAAATCGTGGGTCAGATAATTCTTCTTGTGCTTTCTTAGTTGTCTTTAAACACAAGCGATTACTTTTCATGGTCGTTCTACCACTTGTTGCATGAATACATGGCTTATCTCATTTCCCACAAATACTGTAATTTCCTGTAACTCATATGATCTCAAATATCATCTTTTAATTTTTTTTTCTTCCCGTTCATTAGCCCCAATAGGTGCCACTTTCTTATGGAGTGCATACAATGTTGTTGTGAGACTGTTGTTACAAAACCATTTCTTCCTTATGTCACTATGCTTAAGTTGAAGCCTTCTTCCTTATTCTCTCAGCTAGTCTTTCTTTGTAGTACTTAAGAGATACCCTTTGACTCCTGTAAAGCTGCGAGCTTATTACATCGTATACCCGAAAGAATTTTTTTTTTGACGTTCTTACTCACCTATAATTATCCTTAATTACTTACCTCCGCGCCCTTGTGCGCGTAAGGTTGATTCTGAACTAAAATTTTTGACTGTACAACCCCAACTCCTATCTGAATATTTCTCAAAGATTACGATGTCATCATATTTGCGAGACTGAATTCCCTATGTTGGGTTTCACTATGTTTATCTTGCACAACCTGCTGATTTGTCTATATCCTCTTGTTTAGCCATGACTAGGGTCTTCCTGAATCAACTACTAACTACACGTTAGTCCATTCTCATATCTATATTCTGCGTAATCTCTCTTGGGTTATATCCTTTATCTTAACTTATCCCGCACACTAGCTCCTTATGTATCCATTGTTCATTTTTACTTATTTATCGATAACATCTAGTGATGGAACCCTTGCCTCTCCCCATAGTCATGCTTACATAATATTCTGGAATCGTATCATATACGTAGGATCTGAATAAATGCAATCTCATTCCTTTCGCCTTTCTACCACATTCTTTATTTACTATTCCATAGTTACCTTAACCACATAACTCTGACTTAATACCCTATCACACCATCCTCTCCTCTTTAGGGGAGTACTAACATTTATTGCTATGAAGATTTAGCTATAAATGTTTCACCTCTTCATATTTGGCGTCTTTTCACATCTTCACGAACTCTTACTTGCCTTACGATAACCCTTCTGTACCAGGGATAATTTAATTTCTTACACGCAAAGGTGATACCTAGTGTAACTGGCACACTTAGTCCCTTAAGCTTAACTCTGCTCACAGTGCTTGTTTTAGGGAAACGTATCCTGAAAGACCTTTAAAAGTTATTCTTCTGTTGTCCATTCAATTATCGCCCGGAACGCGGTCTCTGAAATTCTCACGATGTCAACTATTATCAAATCCTTCAGTCCCGAATTCATGTTCAGTTTATCTTATTCACTCGGCCATACTAATCTCTATTACTCTGGGGGTCTAACTTTTTCTTATGGCAATCACGTATGAGTCACCAACTCATTTCTCGAAATGGGGACATGACTTTATGTCTTATACTCTTTTATTGTCTCAAGGCCTGTAACTTCTTGTATTTTCCTTCACTTGACTATAAAATCTCTAGTCCTGTCATATTTTGATTTACCGTTATCATCCATTTATCACATCTTACTCATAATGCTTCATTTACTTGCTTCTTATTCTCCTGTTAATATTTTCGTCTATCACCTTATTATGAAAACTTCTTCAAAACATTCTTTCATTTTTAGCCCCCCTTGATTCAACTCACTAGCTCTTCGGGTCGCCTAACACTCTTTCTTTACTAGGGATGAGATCCATACAAAGGTAAATATTTATCCCTTCTAGGATTTCAATGCCAATCTTCTGAAATTTCTTAACATTCTAGTATTCATATCTGATTGTACTATCCTAGAGTGCACCATCTGGGTGTCTCACAAGGAGAACCATTACCACGTATACAATATCCCTCAAAAATGTGAGCTAATGATAACAATCCATCCACAATTTTGGGTTACTCTAACCCCAGTTGGATGATGATATCCTATCCTTCTCTTAAATTATATCTGCTAACTTCCACAGGGCATAACTGAAATGGGTGTTGTCAAGTGAATATATCTTTGTTATTGTTGAAAGTAACTCAGAATGCTTATATTTCTCTGCTTGAATTGTAAATACAGATAATCTTCACAAATTTCACCTAGCTTCTTTTACTTGTTGAAACTTGTATCTACCTTTTGATTCTCTCGTTGCTTTTTACCAAGGGGTAGATAGATATTCATGCCTTAGAGCTCCTTATCAAGAGGCTCACACGTCGTAGTACACACATATCTACTAAAGTCCTTACGTTTACTCATCATAAGCATGACGCAAAATCGAGTTCCTCTGACTCAACTCTTCCACAACCACATTCAATCTCTTACCAACTGTCTTTTTGGATGTAGATATAGTTGTATAACGAATAAAATAGAATTAGGAGTTTGAATTTCTTACAACTGAGCTCTACCACACGATCTAGAGTAAGAAGAAAGAGTGACAGTCCTAAATGCCCTATATCCTCTTGCTTATAAGTGTGGTGCACAACACACCTATAAACAAGACTCTACTAGACACGGCTGGTAGACTCCCTAGGATAGAACTGCTCTGATACCACTTCTGTCACGACCCAAACCGATGGGCCGCAATGGGCACCCGGTACCTTAATCAACCAAGTACCAATGTAAAGTATCTTTCGTATCATAGTATCATAGGTAAAAGAGCCAGAGAGGATGTCGTGAGATAAGTAGAATAAAATATGAGAAAATACTCAATATAGGGTGACCCAACTTGATATACTAACTTATACATATGACGTACTGGACTATAAGGCCATACCAGTATCCGTATACATGACATCTGTCTACAAACCTCTAAGAGTACATAAATATCATAAAGGTCGGGACAGAGTCCCGCCATACCAATCAATACATATTCAAATCATANATACTGACCAAATAGGCAACTCCGGAGCAAGTGGAGTGCACAAACACCTTCTGCTAAGCTGATAGCCTACTAGGAGAACTCTCAACCTGTCTATCGGGACCTGGGGGCATGAAACGCAGCGTCCCCAGGCAAAGACGTCAGTAAAAATAAAGTACCGAGTATGTAAGGCATGACAGCAGTATATAAAAGACATAAAAGAAACATGGAGTAAAGAACTCAACCTGTAATTCTGAATAGCTGTGTGAATCATGAAAATTTATAATGTCATGCATGTGCGTATAAATGCCATACCATGCATAGGTATATGCGTACATAACATCATCAAACCTCTGAGGACATCCCATCATATCATCTCAGCCACTATGGGCAAAATTATCAATGTATACCAGTTGATCAGGTGGTGGTGCGTATATAACGCCATAACCTTTTCCCATATCCCATATACATATAATATACATGTATATAACGCCATCTGGTCATGGGTCAATGTACATGTATACATGAATGAAATGCATAAGAAGCACGTTAATAAGATTTCTCAAAATGTCATAAGATCACTATGCCTTTGATTAATATCATGAAATAAAATTTATCAACTTGCGTATTTTTCTAAGAGAACATATGATAGAATAATAAGACACATGAGGAATCAAGAATATAGACATCCCTAGTATTTCTATGAATAGAGTCATTTATGAAAGTTGCGTATTTGCTCGTTTCGTTTGTATCGTACGGATCATGGCAAAAGGAAATGAGGGATAACCTTAACATACCTTAACTCCGGTGAGTCCTTAATACGTTCCAATAAATTCTTCAAACAACTCAACCCAATCTACCACATCATAAGGAGATTCAAAATCAGTGCTGAGTAAAGGCTAAGTCCGCAACTTAAACTAGTAGCTCATTTACCTAAATTTGGGCAGCATCTCCCCTGTAACTAGGCCCTCCTCCAATACCATATACCAACAACAACAAGAACACAATAATAACAACATGTAAGCATAATTTTCCAACCTTATCTCCATCACAATATACCACAAAATAGCCAACACACCCTAATCACTTCATACATAAAACGACAACCAAAGTAGTGTCAAATAACTAAAAAGAAATGTAATGACGAACGACCAGCCCACCATTCCGTCATTATGTGGTATTTATACACACAATTTGTCCTCCAAAACTCTATTAAACAGTAGAAAAATATAGAGCCCAAAGGCAACACTAAACAACCCACAAAACAGTCCACTACAACTCAAATAACTCGAACTCACGGCTCCGATCACCATCCCGTGAGTTCTAACTATTAGGAAACGAATTTATCAACATTACTTGATATTTAAACACTTAAATACAGGAAGTACACGTTTTATTAACTATGAAGTACCTTCCAAAACTCAAACTACAAAGAATAAGAGAGGTGATATAGCGATTCTTACATCATAGGGATCGTTTTAATGTTAACGCTTCTTGATTCCGTGCCCGGGACGATAATCTTGTTTGAAGCTCTTGCAGAGAGCTTAAGAGTAAAGTTAGGGGTGTTATTTGGGTGTGTTCTCTGGGAAAATGGAGAAAGAGACGCGATGGGATATAAATATCCCATTTGTTTAAAAAGTCAAAAAGGTGCTACTTGGCATGCTATGATTGGCCCTTCTTCCAACGCTTATAACTTTTTATCCGAGTGTCGTATGAATGAACGGTTAAGAGCGTTGGAAACTATATTCCAAGATCATAAATTTGGTATATAATATGTCCCAAAAATACCTGATAGCACACAAAATATATTTCTCAAAAAGCTCTGTTACAAGGCAAATCCTTCGTCGGTTTTTCCGCAACTTTAATCTGATTTTCCCCAAACTTCATATTTTCTATCCAAACATCATATATAGCTATATTATGACTTTAAAATCATTTAAATCATGATTAAAAAGTCTCATATTCATTACGTCACCTTGAGACGCACAAGGTGTAACAATAGGTAATCTATTAGAACTGTAAAATTTACTAACAACGAGGCCGTGTATGAGGCCATAATTGTAGGTCTTGAACTGGCTAAAAGCCTAGGGGCTGAGATTATCAAAGCTAAGTGTTATTCCCTCCTCGTAGTGAACCAAGTCAATGGGACGTTTGATGTCAAAGAGGAACGGATGCGAAGATACCTTGATAAGCTACAAGTAACATTACATCGGTTCAGGGAATGGACTTTACAACATGTGCCTCGGGATCAAAATAGCGAGGCCGATGCTCTTGCTAATATGGGATCGTCAATCGACGATGTTGAGTTCAAATTAGGGACGGTCGTACAACTCATGAAGTCGATAGTGGAGGACGGCTATGCCTAGATAAACTCTACAAGCTTAACTTGGTACTGGAGAAACAAATACATAGATTACCTGAAGACCGAAAACTTCCCTCGGATCCTAAGTAATCGAGAGTTTTGCCTACGAAGGCGACCTAGCTCAGCTTGTCTGAAGACGGTACCCTCTTCAGAAGAACATTCGATGGCCCACTCGCCACATGTCTAGGACTGGGGGACACCGAATATGTTTTGAGGGAAGTCTACAAGGACACCTGCGGGAATCTTTCGGGCGCCAAGTCGTTGGTTCTGTAGATAATCAGAGCTGGCTACTACTGGATCGACATGGGAAAAGACGCAAATGAGTTCGTGCGAAAATGCGACGAATGTGAGAGGCATGCTCTGATGATCCATCAGTCCGGGGTGCTACTGCATTCGGTTTTGTCACCCTGGCCATTCATGAAATGGGGAATGGATATCGTTGGTCCCCTGCCCTGGGCACCGGGTAAGGCTCAATTTATCTTATTTATGACTGACTATTTTTCTATGTGGGTGGAAGCCTAGGCATTTGAGAAAGTCAGGGAGAAGAAAGTTATTGATTTCATATGGGACCACATAATATGCCAATTCGGAATGTCGGTCGAGATATAGGAAGCAGTTCATCGGCAACAAAAGTGAGAAAGTTTTTAGAGGACCATAAGATCAAAAGGATCCTATAAATGCCCTATCACCCTAGTGGAAATGGGCAAGCAGAGTCCACGAACAAAACCATACTCTAAAACCTCAAAAAGAGGTTGACCGACGCCAAAGGGAAATGGAAGGAAATCTTGCCTGAAGTTCTATGGGCATATCGTACGACCTCAAAATCCAGTATCGGGGCCACCCCGATCTCATTGGTCTATGGAGTTGATGCTCTTATACCGATCGAAGTAGGAGAATCTAGTCCTAGGTTCTGATATGCGACCGAATAATCAAATGACAAGGCCATGAGTACGAACCTGGAACTGTTAGATGAAAGGCGCAAGGCGGCCTTTGTCCGGTTGACCGCCCAAAAATAACGGATCAAAAGATATTACAATCGGAGAGCCAATCTTCAACACTTCAATATCGGAGACTTGGTGTTAAGAAATGTGACACTGAACACCTGAAACCCGAACGAAGGGAAGATGGGACTGAACCGGGAAGGTCCATATCGAATTATAGAGATCACAGGCAAAGGATCGTACAAGCTCGAAACGGTGAACGGTGAGCGGCTACTGAATAACTGGAACATAACCCACTTAAAATGATTCTACTGCTAAGGTACGACCCCATTATTACCTTTCTTTAAATATATTATGGGTGGGACTAACACTTGCAGGTAACAACCAAGGAATGATGCAACTATTAGACCTAAAAGTATGCGTTGCACCCTTTTTCCCTTGAACCAATTTTTGTCCTAAATGGGTTTTCCGGCAAGGTTTTTAACGAGACAACAAACTTATAATTAAAGACTGACTATGAACCAGAGTCAAGGTTCGCATCAACAGTGTCTGATTCCTCTCTAAGATCAGCCCCGAATACTGGGGGCCATCACCCTCGGGTAATGATTTTAGCAAGGAAAGAAACTTCAAGCTCAGACAAGTCTGGGCTTGGTGGATAGGATTTGTTGTAAGGGCCAAACGTTCAAATGAACCGTGCCCACATAGACCACTTAAGTCATAACATGAAGCTTGTACACATTTACAATCTTGTATGCTGCATAGAAATAAAAGAAAGTTTCTACCTTGCAGATACATATTTTGTCTCTTTAAAAAACATTATTGTATTTTGTTCCTTAAAGACATCGGGCCCAAGGGCCACATCTGTTTGAATCTAAGAGATCGCACCCGCTCGGGGACTGCCGTCATGGAAAAGCTCGGATGGCTCGGGCTACGAAGCTCGGAGGCACAAAACCTATTAGGCGGTGCCCGAACTTTAAAGGCTACGGCCATCCCCATTCGGGGACTGTTTTCCCGGGCGAGTCCGGATGACTCGGGGTAATAAGTCCATTAGGCAACATCCGAGTTTAAGAGGCTACGACCATCCTAGAACGGCTTGGAGATGTCCGAGATCTGTAACCAAAACATAAGGCCTTCAAAATTTCTAAACCGGTTCAAAGGCTACCCTCGGCAAAATTATAATCTAAATAATTCTAAGTAAACACTTTGGGGAAAGCTTCCAGTCATACCGATCCCCCACGAGTCTTAAGCAAAATAATATCGAGATCGACCATTGTTCGAGCCTCCGAACAAGACCTACTTATTACGTTCTAAGGCATACAAAATCTCTGCGATCGTAAAGAAAGAAGCAAACAGAAACAAGCTTGAAATTTGACGAAGGGAAAAAGCCTTGTATATATACATAAATTTTTACAAAGGCCAAATGGCCTCAAAAAAATACAAAAGTACAAAAGAAAAGAAAAGAAAAATCTACAAGGCACCTAAGAAGCCTGATCTTCGCCGGAGCCCGCCTCATCACCGGAACCATCGGGGTCTTACCCGTCCTCGGATCCGCCCACACCATCGAAATCTTCCTCTTCCTAGGTGTACGCCAACTTCTTGGCCTCGGCCTCGAGCCTCTTAACATTTTTAATCTTGGCCGATAAATCGAACCCCCGGGCATGAACTTCCTCGAGAGCCTCCCTCCGGGACTGCCACCTTACATATTTGACGATGACCTTCAAGCGTTCCTGAGTTGCCTCAACATCAACTTTATACTAGGACACCATCTCTTCAGCGTTGGCCTTGGTTATTTCCGCCACTGACTTGGCCGCTTCAAGCTCCTTGGCAAGGGTATCTCGTGCGGTAACGGCTAAGCCCAGCTGAGACCGGAGGTCTTTGATTTTTTGGGATCGGGTTTCGGCCTTCTCCTTCATCGATCGAAGTTGGGCCTCCACCGAGGCCAGCTGCTCCCGGATGGTCTCCTTTTCCAAACCCAATCGGTCTATCTTGCCCTTCCACTCCTCGGCTATTAACTTAACTTCATCCATCTCAGCCTGGAGCTGATCGAACCGATCAACCTTCTGCTGGGCCTGTAGATTCTGACCGTTAGACACCGTGCCTTACTCATCATCACTAACTTCAAAATATTTTACCCGTTCCAACACGTCGGCATGCTCCTTCTGAGCCGCGTCCAACTCGACTCGGGGGCTTTTGACTTCTCCTTCACGTTGCTCAATGAGAAGCTTATACATGCCTCTCTTCTCGGCAAGCTCTTTGACTTCGGCCTCGAGTTGGCTCAGCTCATCCCGGTACTGGAGGAAGGACTCGTGGTGGAGCACCGAGACCTGCAAATACGAGAAAAGATATTATAATTATCAAAAATTAGTTCAAATATTAGAATGGATATTAGAATCATCGAGAATTATCGAGAATTACCCAGTTCATCGCCTGTTGTGCTTCATTGAACAGGCATGACACGTCTACCTCATTCATTTTGGCATGTTCTTCTTCGGTTACTAGACACCGGAGGTAACTGTCTATCCCTACGGGGTAAGAAAGGATCCGGGCATTCTCGGGAACGGTGATAACGATAGTCCGCTTCAACCAAGATCCGTGCTCGGAGCAGGGAACCGATTGGTTAATCTCGGGCTCAAGCTCGACTCGCCGGCAACCAAAGGTGGACTTTTCTTCGGCACCTCTAAGTCACCCAACCCGGTAAAATCCTCCGGGGCGGATGAACCTATACCGTCAAAAAAGCCTCGGAAGGGATCATCCGCTCTATGGACCTCCTCATGGTATCGCTCCTTCGTCGGTCGAGCTTTATCGAACATTGATTTTGTGAACGAAGGCGATCCCGAAATATCTAGAATGTTGAGCGGGGCAGGACCGACATCTCGAGAGTCCTAGGTCCTTAGCTCGGCATCAGCCTCGCGAGCTTGAGGGAGATGGCTTGAGTCGTTTCGCCCTCGGCTGCCACCCATTCCTCGGGGACAGATGGCTCATGGACCATGAAGATGCCATCCTCCTCGGGCTCGTCTCTAAGCCAAATGAGTGATTCCGAGTCAAGCACTCGGGAACTGGAGGTTTCTTTTGGCTTACGAACCAGCCTCCTTTTTGTTTTCTTTTTATCCAAGCTCGGTGAACTCGGGACCCTTTTTCTTTTCTTCTGCCCTGTTGTGGCCCCGAGCTGTCCTGAAGTAGAAGAATCGACAGGTAAGTCCTCGTCCCCAACCGAGGGCCTAAGCTCGACGGTCTTAGGCAAACCTGCAAAAGAGAAGTAAAGAAAAAATAATAAGAATATGATGAAAAGAAGCCTAACATAACCTACTCGGGAAAGAAATCTTACCATGGGAACGGGCCTCCCAACGGCTCTTCGAAAGTTTGTGCCACGAGCGCTCGGAGTAGGGCATCTGTGAGACAATACCTTCGACCCACTCCTTGAGCCGAGGGACATCATTTGGGACTCGAGCAATAGTTGCACCACCATGAATACCAATGAGAAAAAAGGAGATGAACACGAAATCAACATTCAAGGGAAAGTTTTACTTACGTGATACATTCCACTTCTCGGGGAATGGTCTGAATTTGGCTGGAATCAAATCTGAGGTCCTTACCCGGACAAAACAACCCTACCAGCCTTGATCCCAGTCCCCGCTGATACTCAAAAATGGGGCTTTGCTGGCATGGCATACAAGCTTTATCAGTCCCCCCCGGAAGATTCGGGGACTGTATAAACGGAGCATATGATCGATAGTGAAGGTGCACAAATCAATTTTATTCATAGAAAATTGGAGGAGGATCATGATCCTCTACAGTGAAGGGTGAATTTGGCCGAGGCATACGTTATACCTCTTGTAGAGGTCCAAGATGACCGGATCCACCAAGCCCAATGTAAAGGGATAAGTGTAAACACTCAGATATCCCTCGACATGGGTGGTAATGGCCTCTTCGGAGTCGGGGACCACGATGTCTTTGTCGGCCCAGTTGTAGTCTTTTCGGACCATGGGGAGGTCCTCTTCAGCGATTGCGCAAATGTATCTCGAGTCATCTTCTCGCCGACCTTGTACCAAAGAAGGCTTCTCGACCTTGAAGTCATCAGCGATCGAACAACCTCCGGTAATGAACATCTTCAAGGAAGTTCAGGAGCCGGTTCATCGATAGCCGTATTAGTAGCATGTCTCCCGAGGTCGACCACATCGGAAGTAGTTTCGATCGTCATTTGGGAAGTAGAAGTGACCTTTTGGGGAACAAATTTTGAGGTTTTTGCCATTGTCATAGGGGAAAGCTTGAAAGAGATAGAGAAAGGTTGAAAGCTAGAAGCTTAGATGTGTTTGCTAGAATGAATGATGAGTAAAAATTTCAAAGGAATCTCGAACAACGGAGGTAAAAATGCTAGAATGTAAAAATGAGTAGTGAAATCCTGAGGGTAAACGATTCAATGTATAAAGTAAAAAATAAACGAAAGAGGGGCTATTTATAGTGGTTCCGCGACGCTTCACCTCCAGGGACAGCCAACCGGCGGCTGGCATACATTTAATGCCAATATGACATGAATGATGAGACGTTTCGGGCTTTTTGTTGTTTATGACACGCCGTATTGGAGAAGGAATCAGGATGTTCATGTTGTTTCTCGTCAGTTCACTTTCTGAAAAACGAGGGGACTATCTGTATAAGGGTAAATATCGGGCTCACGCTACACTCTGGCCTTCATTAGGGTAGAACGGGCTAAAAAGTGATTGCGAAGGATCGGGATCTAAGTAAAGGTCTCATCGAATCAGAATCCAGGGACACGTTGTCTGCCCTCGAAAATACCGGGGTCATGAATCGAGATGGATCCAAATCCTGAAAGACTTCGGGTAATCGAACACGACCAACAGAAGGCCGTAATATCCGCGACCGGCCGAATATCACGGCGTGGATCTCGGCACGTAGCGATGAAGAATCGGCAATAAGTTAAACAAAAGATTTTTTTTACCTTTTATAGAGTTATACTTAGAATAGGATTCCCCTACTATATAAAGGGGGGTCTCATAATTCATGAGACATGGTAACACGCATTCCAAAGCAATATACTACTATTTTCACTATTATTGTAAGCTTTTTCTCTCGTTCATCAAAGTTGTCCACTGTGAGCCCGGATCGAGGGTGAATGCTTCACTTAGGCTGGAATCATCCTCCTCACGTGGTTTGAATTTACTGTATCTTTACTTGTCCATTCTAACTTAATTTATCGTTTTGTATCAAATTAATCTACATATCCTTAAAACCTGTCACGACCCGGAATTTTCACCTTCGGACCGTGATGGTGCCTAACATTTCACTTACTAGGCAAGCCAATATTAGAATAATATTATCCATTTTTAAAACACTTTTTAAATTTATTAATAACAAAGAACAATTGCAGAAGTAAATTCTGAAATATAGTGAATAATCCATAAAAATAACGGTGTCTAAATACCATCCCACAATTGGTGTCACAAGTGCACGAGTTTCTAGAATAAATACAAATAAAGGTCTGAATAAAATAAAGTTGTCTGGAAACAAACACACAGCTAAAGTAAAATAGACAAGGACTTTAGAACTGCGGACGTTGTGCAGTTATACCTCAAGTCTCCTCCGAGTAGCTGAAATTCGAGCAAGTCTATGGTACGCCACTGGGACCAACTCCAAAATCTGTACAAGAAGTGCAGAGTGTAGTATCAGTACAACCGACCCCAGGTACTGATAAGTGTTGAGCCTAACCTCGACGAAGTAGTGACGAGGCTAAGGCGGGTCACTTACATTAACCTGTATGCAATATTAGTAACAACAACAAATACTAGAAATAAATCAGGTAAATCATTTATAATAATTGAAGCCAACTCATCAGTCATAACCAATTATCATTTCCATCAATTTTCGTTGCAGCGTACAACCCGCTCTCACAATATCTTCACATTCAATTCTGTTGTGGCGCGCAACCTGCTCCTCCAATATATTCATTTTAATCAAGTCTGTTGCGGCGTGCAACACGATCCCCCAATATATATATATCGACTTTTAAATAAGTCTATTGCGGCGTGCAACTCGATCCTCCAATATGGACTTTTAATAAGTCTGTTGCGGCGTGCAACCCGATCCTCCAATATCTCCATTTCAATCAATTCTGTGGAGGTGTACAACCCGATCCAGCAATATATCCATTTACCAATTCTTATAGAAGAAATTTCCCCAATAAATGCAACAATTAATATAAAATTATAAGACAACAAGCATACAATAATTATAATTTAATTATGAAACAAACAATGACAAATAACAAATTATTATGGAAATCAGGGAGAAAATAGGCAGTTTAATATTTAATATGCTAATAACATGTAACAATTAATGTAGGAATTCAAGAAATAATATTTGACAAATAATGGGAGAGAAACAATTATTATAATAATTAATTCATGATTTAAAACGATTTGTGATTTTTCAAGTAATTATGCAAACAATTAATTTGACGACGTATAGACACTCGTCACCTCGCCTATACGTCGTTCACATATATTTCACATAACAAATAGTTTAAGGGTTATATTCCCTCAAGTCAAGGTTGACCACGACACTTACCTCGCTTTGCAAATTCCAATCAATTATTCAACCACTGCTTTTTCCTTAAAATTTGTCTCCAAAAGCTTCAAATCTATTCATAAACAATTCAATATACTCAATACGAATCATAGGAATTAATTCCATATGAATTTACTAATTTTTCGGATAAAAATCTAAAATTCATTAAAATATTCAACAGTGGGATCCACATCTCAAATCTCGAAAAAACTTACGAAATTCGAACACCCGTTCCGATACGAGTTCAACCATACAAAATTTATCTAATTCTGATGTCAAATGGACCTTCAAATCTTAAATTTTCGCTTTTGAAAGATTTTATAAAAATTCCAATTTCTTCCATCCAAATCCGAAATAAATGATGAATATAGACTTATATTTATGAAATACAATCACTATATGATAAAGAACACTTACCCAGTTCGAAAATCATGAAAACATCCTTTGAAATCGCCCCTAAACCGAGTTCTAATTGAGGGTTTGTGAAAAATGGGCGCGTCACAGACGTCAGGCCTTCTTCGCGTTCGCGAAGGGCATGTCGTGTTCGCGATGAGTAGCAGCCAGTGGCTTTCGCGTTCGCTAGTCCTCCTTCGTGTTCGCGAAGGCTTTTTCCCCCTTGGCCTTCACGCTCGCGTAGAAGGACGACTGACCCCTCCTCCAAGCCTCTAAATCTTCGCGTCCGTGTTGAGCTGGTCGCGTTCGCGAAGAGTAAAGTCCCCATAGCTTCGCGTTCGTGACCCAATCTTCGCGTTCGTGAGGAAGGAAAATTCAGACAGCCCAGTTTGCTCTTCGCGTTTGCAAGAGTACATTCGCGAACGCGATGAAGGAAATACCAGAAGCCTGAAGTTGCAGACAACCAGATTTTTCTAAGTTCAAAATCATCATGTATTCTATCCGAAACTCACCCGAGCCTTTGGGGATCCAAACCAAACATGCACACAAGTCCTAAAATATCATACGAACTTGCTCGCGCGATCATATCGCCAAAATAATACCTAGAACTACGAATCGGACGCCAAATCAAAGAAAATGTTCAAGAAAACTTTAAAACTTATATTTTTACAATCGGACGTCCGAATCACATCAAATCAACTCCGTTTCTCACCAAATTAGGCAGACAAGTCATAAATATTACAGTGGACCTATACCGGGATCCGAAACCAAAATACGGACCCGATGTCAATAAATAAAACACCAGTAAATTCTTAAAAATCATTAAGATTTCAAGCTTCTAATTTTTCATCAAAATTCCATATATCGAGCTAAGGACCTCGGAATTCGATTACGGGCATACGCCCAAGTCCCAAATCATGATAAGGACCTACCGGAATTGTCAAAATACTGATCCGGCTCCATTTGCTCAAAATGTTGACCAAAGTCAACTCAGTTGAATTTTAAAGCTCTATTTCACATTTTAATCCATTTTTTACATAAGAACTTTCATGAAAATTGTACGAACTGTGCACGCAAGTCGAGGAATGATAAATGGTGCCTTTCGAGGTCTTAAAACACAGAATTACTTATTAAATTTAAAGATAATATTTTGGGTCATCACATTCTCCACCTCTAAAATAAATGTTCGTCCTCGAACGGAGTTAGAAAAAACATTACATGAGGTGGTGAATAAGTGTGGATATTTACTCCGCATGTCCGACTCAGACTCCCAGGTAGATGCCTCTACCGTCTGACCTTTCCATTTCACCCGAACTGAAGGATAACTCTTAGACCTCAACTGTCGGACCTGCCGGGCTAGAATAGCCACCGGCCCCTTCTCGTAAGTCAAATCTTTATCCAATTGGACTGAGCTGAAATCTAATACATGGGACGGATCACCATGATATTTCTGGAGCATAGACATATGGAACACCGGATGAACCGCTGATAAACTAGGTGGTAATGCAAGCTTGTAGGCTACTTCACCCACCCTTTCAAGAATTTCAAAGGGTTAGATATACCTAGGGCTCAATTTGCCCTTCTTTCCGAACCTCATTACACCTTTCATAGGTGAAACTCAGAGCAATATTCTTTCTCCAACCATGAATGCAATATCACGAACTTTATGGTCGGCATAACTCTTTTGCCTGGACTGAGCTGTGCGAAGTCGATCTTGAATAATCTTGACCTTATCCAAGGCATCTTGTACCAAATCAATACCCAATAACCGAGCCCCTCCCGGTTCAAACCAGCCAACTGGCGAATGACATCGCCTTCCGTATAATGCCTTATATGGAGCCATCTGAATGCTCGACTGGTAGCTATTATTATAAACAAACTCCGCAAATGGCAAGAATTGATCCCAAGAACCTCCAAAGTCTATAACACAAGCGCGAAGCATATCCTCAAATATATGAATAGTGTGCTCTGACTGTCCGTCTGTCTGTGGATGAAATGTTGTACTCAATTCCACCCGCGTACCTAACGTACGATGTACAACCCTCCAGAAATGTGAGGTAAACTGTGTACCTCGATCTGAAATAATAGACATGGGCACACTGTGAAGGCGGACAATCTGACAAATGTAAATTTCAGCTAACCTTTCTGAAGAATAAGTAACTGCAACTGGAATGAAATGTGTTGATTTGGTTAACCTGTCCACAATGACCCAAACTGTGTCAAATTTTCTCTGAGTCCGTGGGAGTCCAACAACAAAATACATAGTGATACGCTCCCATTTCTATTCAGGAATTTCTAACTTCTGAAGCAAACCACCAGGTCTCTAATGCTCGTACTTAACTTGCTGACAATTCAGACACCGAGCTACATGTGCAACTATATCCTTTTTCATTCTCCTCCACCAATAATGTTTGCCGCAAATCTTGATACATTTTGGCGGTACCTGGATGAATAGAATACCTGGAACTGTGTGCCTCTTCAAGAATTAATTCACGAAGCCCATCCACATTAGGCACACAAATATGACTTAAGGACAAGTAAATGAGGATCATCATACTGTCTCTCTCTGATACGCTCATATAAAGAAGACCGAGCGACTGTACAAGCCAGAACCCGACTAGGTTCTGAAACATCTAACCTCACGAACTGATTAGCCAAAGTATGAACATCTGCAGCTAATGGCCTCTCACCAACCGGAATATACGCAAGACTGCCCACACTTACAACATTTCTACTCAAAGCATCGGCCACCACACTGGCTTTCCCAGGGTGATACAAAATGGTGATATCATAGTCTTTCAACAACTCCAACCATCTTATCTGCCTCAAATTAAGATCCTTTTGTTTGAACAGATACTGAAGGCTACGATGATCTGTAAATACCTCACACGAGACACCGTAGAGGTAATGCCTCCAAATATTCATCACATGAACAATGGCTGACAGTTCTAAGTCATGAACAAGATAATTCTTCTCGTGAACCTTCAACTGTCGCGATGCATATGCAATCTCCCTGCCATCTTGCATTAATATTGCACCAAGCCCAATGTGAGATGCATCACAATATATTGTATACGATCCTGAACCTATGAGTAATACCAACACTGGCGTCATAGTCAAAACAGTCTTGAGTTTCTGAAAACTCAACTCACACTCGTCTGACCATCTGAATGGGACACCTTTCTCGGTCAGTCTGGTCAATGAGCTTGATATAGATGAAAACCCTTCCACGAACCGACGATAATAACCTGCTAAATCCAGGAAACTCCGGATTTCTGTAACTGAAGTAGGTCTAGGCCAATGTTGAATAGACTCAATTTTCTTAGGATCCACCTTTATACCTTCTGCCGATACAACATGCCCCCAAAAGGCAATTGAGTCTAACCAAAACTCACGTTTTAAAATTTTGGCATATAACTGATTATTCTTCAAAGTCTGAAGCACACTCCGAAGATACTGCTCATGTTCCTCTCGACTACTGGAGTAAATCAAGATATCATCAATGAATACAACTACAAAAGAATCCAAATAGGGCTTGAACACCCGATTCATCAGATCCATAAATGTTGTTGGGGCATTTGTCAACCCAAATGACATCACTAGGAATTCGTAATGCCCATACCAAGTCCGAAAAGCTGTCTTAGGGATATCAGATGCCCTAGTTTTCAACTGATGGTAACTAGACCTCAAATCAATCTTCGAAAATACCTTGGCACCCTGAAGCTGATCAAATAAGTCATCAATT
Organism: Nicotiana otophora; assembly: GCA_000715115.1. Lineage (NCBI taxonomy): Eukaryota > Viridiplantae > Streptophyta > Magnoliopsida > Solanales > Solanaceae > Nicotiana > Nicotiana otophora. Next base: position 26,434 of record AWOL01S0006304.1, read on the forward strand.
CTTGGCAACAGATATTTTTTTTTGATAGTGGCCTTGTTCATCTACCGATAATCTATACACATCCGCATAGAGCCATCTTTCTTCTTTAGAAATAATACTGGTGCACCCCAGGGCGAGACACTAGGTTTAATGAATCCCTGATCAAGCAAGTCCTGTAACTACTCTTTCAATTCTTTCAACTCCGGCGGGGCCATACGGTATGGTGGAATAGAAATGGGTTGAGTGCCCGGAGCCAAATCAATACAGAAGTCAATATCTCTGTCGGGTGGCATCCCCGGCAAATCTACAGAAAATACTTTTGGAAATTCACGAACAACTGGTACTGAGTCCATAGAAGGAACATCCGTACTGGGATCGCGGATATAAGCCAAATAGGCTAGACAACCTTTCTCTACCATACACCGAGCTTTCATATAAGAAATAACCCTGCTGGCAGAATGACCAGGAGTTCTTTTCCACTCTAACCGAGGTAACCCCGGCATGACTAGAGTCACTATCTAGGCATGACAATCCAATATAGCATGATAAGATGACAACCAATTTATACCCAAGATGACATCAAAATCTACCATATCAAGAAGTAGAAGATCCACACTAGTCTCAAGATTATCAATAGTAATCATACACTAACGATAGACATGATCTACTACAATATAGTCTCCCAACGGTGTAGATACACACACAGAAGCACTCAAAGAATCACAAGGCACAACCAAATATGAAGCAAAATAGGAGGACACATAGGAATTAGTAGATCCTGGATCAAATAGAACTGAAGCATCTCTATGGCAAACTAAAATAATACTTGTGATCATAATATCTGATGACTCGGCCTCAGGCCTAGTTGGAAAAGCATAAAATCGGGGTTGGGCCCCACCACTCTGAACTGCGTCCCTGGGACGACCTCTAACTGGCTGGCCTCCACCTTTAATAGTCTGACCTCCATCTCTAATGGCCTGACATCTACCTCTAATGTCCTGACCTCCACCTCTAGCTGCCTGACCCCTATATCTAGCTGGCTGAGCAGGGGGTGAAGCAACTGGTGTCGGTATGATGGCAAGAGAATCTTGCTGAGATCTGTTACTCGCCAATCTAGGGCAATACCTCGTGATGTGACCAATGTTTCCACACTCATAACACCCATCTTGATGCCGTGGTTGCTGAAGCTAAAGTTGACCCAAATGGGCCGGATAACCGCTGTAGTAACTCTAGAGTTTTGATGCACTGATAGAAGCTAAATGTGCACTGAATGCTGGCTGCCCAGAGTAAGGCATAATAGGACCGTGTCTCCCTGAAGCACCGGGAGATGCATGAAGTGCTGAATGAAATGGTCTAGGAGGATGGACCCTACTAAAATTACCCATGCTTCCAGATGAGGTACCACTAAAACCACTGAACTGACGAGGCCTCTTATCAGACCTTAGCCCTCTCTCCTGTGCAAGAACCATCTCGATCCTCCTTGCGACATTAGCAGTCGCCTGAAAAGAAATCTCACTTTCGGGCTCCTTGGCCATCTGAAGTCTGATAGGGTGAGTGAGTCCCTCAATAAACCTCCTCCTCACTCTCTCTCTCTCAGTAGGTAGTAAAAGGAGAGCATGACGGGCCAAATCCACAAAACGGGACTCATACTGAGTAACAATCATACTGTCCTGCTGTAGACACTCAAATTGCTTGCGGAATTCCTCTCTCAATGTGATAGGGAGGAACTTCTCTAGAAATAGCTGAGAGAATTGCTCACAGATAAATGTAGGCGATCTAACTGGTCTGCTCAATGTATAATCTCTCCAACATCTCTTGGCGGAACCCGTCATCTGAAATACAGCAAAATCAACCCCATTGGTCTCAACTATACCCATGTTCCGCAGCACCTCGTGACAGCGTTCAAGATAATCCTATGGGTCCTCAGAAGGTGTACTACTGAAGTGAACTGTAAAGAGCTTAGTAAACTTATCCAGTCTTAATAAGGCCTCAAAATACATGGCGGACCTATCACCGGTCTGTGCCACAACAATTGGCTGAATTACTCCAATTGGTGGGGCTGCTGGAGCCTGATTCTGGGGAGCTACCTGCTCCGGAGCGGGAGTAGTAGGAGTTTGTGCTCGTCCCCCAGCCTGTGAGACGGCTGGTGCCACTGGAAATGTACCATTCTGGGCCACGCCCTCCATAAGACTTACCAAACGGACTAGAGCATCATGAAGTATTGGAGTGGCTATGAATCCTTCTGGGACCTGAACTGGTCCAACTGGTACATTATGAACTGGAACTTCTCCTGAAGATCCACCTAAGGTTCTATAACAAGTGCAGCTGCTCGAGCTCTAGACTGAGCTCTACCTCGGCCTCCAGCACGACCTCGACCTTGACCTCTGCCCCTGACCATATTTGTCACCGGGAGCTCTGGTCCCTGTCCATCGGTAGAGGTATTACGTGTTTTCACCATCTGCGATAGAATAAGAGTAAAATGATTCAATCATCGATGATAGAATAAATTCGCACGAAAGAATAAGAAAGAAGTGATATTATTCCCAAACTTTATATCCTCTGAGGGAAAAGTACAGACGTCTCTGTACCGATCCTTCAGACTCTACTAAGCTTGCTCGTGACTCGTGAGACCTATACAACCTAATGCTCTGATACCAACTGTCACGATCCGAAATTCCCACCTTCGGACCGTGATGGCGCCTAACATTTCACTTGCTGGACAAGCCAACGTTAGAATAATATTATCCATTTTTATAACACTTTTTTAATTTATTAATAACAAAGAACAATTACGGAAGTAAATTCTGAAATATAGTGAATAATCCATAAAACTAACGGTGTCTAAATACCATCCCACAATTGGTGTCACAAGTGCACGAGTTTCTAGAATAAATACAAATAAAGATCTAAATAAAATAAAGCTGTCTGGAAACAAACACACAGCTAAAGTAAAATAGACAGGGACTTTAGAACTGCGGACGCTGTGCAGTTATACCTCAAGTCTCCTCCGAGTAGCTAAAATCCGAGCAAGTCTATGGTACGCCGCTGGGACCAACTCCGAAATCTGTACAAGAAGTGCAGAGTGTAGTATCAGTACAATCGACCCCATATACTGGTAAGTGTTGAGCCTAACCTCGATAAAGTAGTGGCGAGGCTAAGGCGGGTCACTTACATTAACTTGTACGTAATATTAGTAACAACAAAAAATAATAGAAATAAATCATGTAAATCATTTATAATAATTGAAGCCAACTCAGCAGTCATAACCAGTTATCATTTCCATCAATTTCCGTTGCAGCATGCAACCCGTTCTCACAATATATTCACATTCAATTCTATTGCGGCGTGCAACCCGCTCCTCCAATATATTCATTTTAAGCAAGTCTGTTGCGGCGTGCAACCCGCTCCTCCAATATATTCATTTTAATCAAGTCTGTTGCGGCGTGCAATATATATATATATATCGACTTTTAAATAAGTCTGTTGCGGTGTGCAACCCGATCCTCCAATATGGACTTTTAATAAGTCTGTTGCGGCGTGCAACCCGATCCTCCAATATGGACTTTTAATAAGTCTGTTGTGGCGTGCAACCCGATCCTCCAATATATTCATTATAATTAATTNAAATAGGCAGTTTAATATTTAATATGCTAAATGTCAAATAGCAATTAATACACATACTTCAAATAACATGTAACAATTAATGTAGGAATTCAAGAATTAATACTTGACAAAGAATGGGAGAGAAACAATTATTATAATAATTAATTCATGATTTAAAATGATTTATGATTTTTCAAGTAATTATGCAAACAATTAATTTGACGACGTGTAGACACTCGTCACCTCGCCTATACGTCGTTCACATATATTTCACATAACAAATAGTTTAAGGATTCTATTCTCTCAAGTCAAGGTTGACCACGACACTTACCTCGCTTTGTAAATTCCAATCAATTATTCGACCACTGCTTTTCCTTTTAAATTTGTCTCCAAAAGCTTCAAATCTATTCATAAACAATTCAATATACTCAATACGAATCATAGGAATTAATTCCATATGAATTTACTAATTTTTCGGATAAAAATCTAAAATTCATTCAAATATTCGACAGTATGACCCACATCTCAAATCTCGAAAAAACTTTCGAAATCCGAATACCCGTTCCGATACGAGTTCAACCATACAAAATTTATCCAATTCCGATATCAAATGGACCTTCAAATCTTAAATTTTTGTTTTTGAAAGATTTTATAAAAATTCCAATTTCTTTCATCTAGATCCGAAATAAATGATGAATATAGACTTTGATTTATGAAATACAATCACTATATGATAAAGAACACTTACCCAATTCGATATCGTGAAAAACTCCTTTGAAATCGCCCCTAAATCGAGTTCTAATTGAAGGTTTGTGAAAAATGGGGAAAATCCCATTTTGGTTCTGTTTTAAGTCACATGCGTTAGGCCTTCTTCGCGTTCGCGAAGGGCCTGTTGCATTCGCGATGAGTAGCAGCCCGTGGCTTTCTCGTTCGCGAAGGCTTTTTCCCCCTTGGCCTTCACGCTCGCGTAGAAGGACGACTGACCCCTCCTCCAGGCCTCTAAAGCTTCGCGTTCGCATTGAGATGGTCGCCTTCGCGAAGGGTAAAGTCCCCATAGCTTCGCGTTCGCGACCCAATCTTCGCGTTCGCGAGGAAGGAAAATTCAGCCGGCCCAGTTTGCTCTTCGCGTTCGCAAGAGTACATTCGCGAATGCGATGAAGGAAATACCAGAAGCCTGAAGTTGCAGAAAACCAGATTTTTCTAAGTTCAAAATCATCCCGTATCCTATCCGAAACTCACCTTAGCCCTAGGGGCTCGAAACCAAACATGCACACAAGTCCTAAAACATCATACGAACTTACTCGCATGATCAAATCGCCAAAATAATACCTAGAACTATGAATCGGACGCCAAATCAAAGAAATTTTTCAAGAAAACTTTAAAACTTATATTTTTACAACCGGACGTCCGAATCACGTCAAATCAACTCCGTTTCTCAAAAAATTAGGTAGAAAGGTCATAAATATTATAGTGGACCTATATCGGGCTCCGAAACCAAAATACGGACCCGGTGTCAATAAATCCAACATCAGTAAATTCTTAAAAATCATTAAGCTTTAAACCTTTTAATTTTTTAAAATTCCATATCTCGGGCTAGGGACCTTGGAATTCGATTCCGGGCATACGCCCAAGTTCCAAATCACGATACGGATCTACCAGAATTGTTAAAATACTGATTCGGGTCCGTTTACTCAAAATATTGATCAAAGTCAACTCAGTTGAGTTTTAAAGCTATATTTCACATTTTAATCCATTTTTCACATAAGAACTTTCGGAAAATTGTACGGATTGCCCACGTATGTCAAGAAATGATAAATGATGCTTTTTGAGGTCTTAGAACCCAAAATAACTTATTAAATTTAAAGATGATATTTTGGGTCATCACAAAACCACTTATAAATTTAAATGTTATCAGATTCTGAGGGTAAACAGTTTGGACTCATATTTTGAATGAAGTTATGTATCACGCAATATTTGTAATAAAAAGATCAATCGTGGCAATACTATTAGGGCTGTTCATTTGGATTGGATATCCGAACCGATCCGCTCAATTTCGGATATTTGGATTGGATATGAATTATATTTTATAAAATTTTGAATTTTCGGATTGGATTCGGATTGGTATACTTTTATTCCGGTCCGATCCGAAATTATATGGACTTATATACTAAAACTTTAGGGTTAGGGAATGTTTCATTTTTCCACAACCCAGTAGCCCAGCCCACTACCCACTTAGTTTAGGTTATAACTTATAACTTATAAGTTATATCGAACTACTCTCTCTCACATTTCTCTGTTTCGGCTTCCGCCTCTCTTCTACAAGAACAAGAGTCCAACACTCTCCAACTCCTTGTTCGACTTCCGCCTCCAAGAGTCCAACTCCCTGCTCGACTTCCGTCTCCCTTTTCAGTCAAGACCAAACTACTCGACGCGACGGTAAGACACTCCTTGTTTTGTGTTTTTTTAAAATTTTTCATGCTGTCTTTTCCAATTTTTCTGTGTATCTGTATGTATCGATTTGGCTTTGCCACTAGTATCTTCGGATCAAGTCTTTGCTTGTCGATGAATTACTTTTTTAGCTGTAATTTGCAAAAATTATGAAAAATTTACTATCTTATTTCTTCTATTACTTGTGTTTAATGTATATTTTATTTGTATGTTTATTCAGATTACTTCTAAACTAATTTCTTGTGTTACTATCTTATTCTACAAAATTTATTAATACGGGAAGAAAGCCTTGCATTGTCGACATATAGTGATTTTCCATTTGTCATGTACAAGCTCAAGTATTTCATTATCTTCAGTACACATGCTTCTTGTTTTGTTGTATATTTCTGGAATCTGGATAGCTTAAACTCTGTCTTACTTCTTCTTTTTCTGAAATGCTCTTTGAATTGTTTGAAATTGCAGATTCTTGACTGGTTGTCTCACAGTCCTACTGAGATTGAGAGCTACATTAGGTCTGGTTGTGTTGTGTTAACAGTATATCTGCGGCTTCCTGAAAGTTGGAACTTGGAACTCTTTTGTGTAATATGTTAAATAATTCTTGTTGATTCAGTTTATTAGATAACCGTGGAGATTTTGGTTTGTTTTATTTTGCTATGAAGATTGTGTTTTGTTTATTACAATTAAAGACAACTTTTGCATTTCAATGTAATTCATACTGTGGTTTGAAACGTTAAGCTGCATTTGAAACGATAAGCAGTATTCCTATGTTTTTATTGATAAACACCAATCTTAGAGCCCGTTTGGACATAAGAAAAATTCTATTTTTTTCGAAATTTTCACTTTTTTTCGAAATTAGTGTTTGGTCATAAATTTTTAAATTTTCACTTGAAGATGAATTTTGAAATTTTTCGAAAATTTAAAAAACTCCAAAAAGCTGTTTTTCAAAGTTTTCACTCAGATCACTCACAAAACTTCAAAAACAACCCAAAATTATATTAATGTCCAAACACAATTCTAGTTTTCAAATATCATTTTCATTTTTTTTTTTTTTTT
>AWOL01S0006306.1:8657-24891 GCA_000715115.1 Nicotiana otophora
GGGAAGCCCCGATCCACACTCACCCTCACAAATCAGGCCCTCGGCCTCACTCAGTCATAAACCTCTCAAGCCACTCGGGCATTTCAGTAAAACAGGGCATTCGGCCCAAAACATTTATATGCCTCAAAATAGAGTCATACAACTGAGTTATGCGGTAAACACGTATAAACATGACTGAGTATAGATTTTCAATCAAAAACAGTGAGAGGATGGTAAGAAACAGCCCCTAAGGATCCAAACAGCATTGGCGCAAGGCCCAAACATGGCATTCAACCCAATTTACAGAAATACTTTCTAAAACATATAAGTATCATATGGTTTCAACAAAGTATGCAACTTTACAGCTGCTACGGGACGGACCAAGTCACAAAAAACCCAATAGTGCACGCCCACACGCCCGTCACCTAGCATGTGCATCACTTTAAAATAGTAAAATGATACGAAAATCCGGGGTTTCATACCCCCAGTACTAGATTTACAATCGTTACTTACCTCAAACCGGTCAAATCTCTACCCCGCAATGCTAATGGAATAAATTCCACAAGAAAAGCTTCAAAATTAGACCAAACCCGAAATTGGCTCAAAAATCGCCTATGGGGCTCACATCTCGGAACCTGACAAAAGTAACAAAATCCAAAAGCCCATTCAACCACGAGTCTACTCATACCAATTGTACCAAAATCCGACCTCAACTCGACCCTCAAATCTACAAATTTTATTTCCAAATTTCTAAGTTCTAATCTCCGATTTACATCTCAAAATCATGTAATCTAGTCGGATTATTCGATGATAATTCAATATTATGGAGTAGAAATGATCACAAGGGACTTACCTCAAGTGTTCCTTGAAAATATATCAAACATTGCCTCTCCTCAAGCTCCAATTTGTCAAAAATGGCAAATGGGACGAAGTCCCTATTTTTATAATTTTGCCCAGACAACCTCGCCTTGGCCTTCGATCTTGGCCTTCAATTGAGGTCCTCGATCCTGGCCCTTGATCCTGGTTCTCGATCCTAGTTCTCGATCCTAGGCCTTCGATCCTGGTTCTCGATCCTAAGCCTTCGATCATGTCTTCGACCCGGCCTTCGACCGTGACCCTCGACTCTGGGGTCGATCATAGCTTCGATCGTGGCCCTCGACTCTGTGCTCGATCATGGCTTCTATCATGGCCCTCGACTCTGGGCTAGATCTGGTCTCGATTTTTGGGCTCGATTCTGAGAGATTTCTAGGCTCGAATCTGGCAGAAGAAATTTCCAATAGAAGGAAATTGCAGCAGCTGTTGTAGTTCAATTTTTGATCTGTTAACCATCCGGAACTCACCCGAGGCCCTCGAGACCTCAGCCAAATATACCAACAAGTCCTAAAACATTATACGGACTTAGTCGAATCCTCAAATCACCTCAAACAACAATTAAACCATGAATTACACCCCAATTCAAGCCTAATGAATTTTGAAATTTTTTATTTTTACAAACAACTCCGGAACCTATCAAATCACGTCCAACTGACCTCAAATTTTGCACACAAATCTTAGATGACATAACAGAGGTATTCCAATTTTCAGAATCGGATTCTGACCCCAACATCAAAAGGTCAACTCCCCGGTCAAACTTCTCAAAAATAAAACTTTCGGCATTTCAAGCCTAATTCCTCTACGGACTTCTGAATAATATTCCGGACATGCCCCTAAGCCCAAAATCACCATACAGAGCTATTGGAATCATCAAAATTGAAATCCGAGGTCGTTTACACATAGGTCCATATCAGGTCCACTTTTCTAACTTAAAAGTTTTAATTATGAGATTATGTGTCTTATTTTACTCCGAGTTCCTTCCGGACTCCAACAAACTAACCCGATATAACATAATATAGTTGAATAACACAAAAAGAAGAAGGAATGGGGAAAATGGGGTTATAACTCTCCAAATGACCAGTCGGATCGTTACATCGGTATTAGAGCCTAGGTTTCATAGGTCTCACGAGTCATAAAAAGGTTTAGCAGGGTCTTGCAGATCGGTACAGAGACATCTGTATTTATGTTCGAGAGGTTGCAGAACCCTTAGGAAAATTTCACTTTCTTGTATTTTGTCGTGTGAATTTGTTAATTCCTGAAACTAAATTTTTGTTATTCTATTCTCTCACAGATGGTGAGGACACGTACTATCGGATCGGACGGTCAGCCACCAGTGCCACTCGTTAGGGCCGCGAGAGGTCGCGGCTGTGGTAGAGGCCGGGGTCGAGGTGTAGCTTGTATCACAGTTGGACCAGCACCTGTAGTACCACAAGTTTCTCCAGCTCAAGGACCAACTGTGCCCATTGAGATTCCAGGCCTTCAGGAGACTGGCCCAGATATTGGCAGCTTGTACTAGTCTTGCTCAGGTGGTTTTGGCTGAGGCCGCACCTACTAGTTCTCAGGCCTGGGGAGGTACTCATACCACCATTGCCCGTACTCCAAACTAGGTAGTACATGGACTTCAGATACCGGGGGCACTACTAGCCCAGCCAGTTACAGCTGCTCAGCCCCCAGAAGTTCCTGTTATGGCAGATTATAAGTAGAGGAGACTTGAGAGATTTGAGAGGCTTCGACCTCCACCATTTAGCGGTACTGGGTCAGATGATGCTCAGGGTTTTCTAGATATGTGTCAATGGATGCTTCATACATCGGGTATTTTGGAGACCAGTGGGGTCTCATTCACTACTTTTCAGTTTTCTGGGGCTTCACTTAGATGGTGGGAGACTTAAGAGAGGCGTAGGCCCAACGTATGGTTGGAAAGGGATGCTTGTCATATTTGGCCTTTGTGAGTGATGTTGATGCAGATACTCCTATTATTGATTCAGTACCGGTTGTGCAAGACTTTTCGGATGTATTTCATCCAGACTTGCCGGGTATGCCACCCGACAGAGATATTGATTTCGGTATTGACTTGGTGCAGGGCACTCAGCCCATTTCTATTCCTCCGTATCGTATGGAACCAGCTGAGTTAAAATAATTGAAAGAGCAATTTTATGAATTCCTTGAGAAGGGTTTTATTAGGCCTAGTGTGTCACCTTGGGTGCACCGGTTCTGTTTGTGAAAAATAAAGATGGTACTATGTGGATGTGCTTCGATTATAGGCAGTTGAAATTAAGTTACAATCAAAAATAAATATCCCTTATCGGGTATTGATGACTTATTTGACCAGCTTCAAGGAGCGAGGGTGTTCGCCAAAATTGATTTGAGGTCTGGGTATCACCAGTTAAAAATTTGGGAGTCGGATATTCTCAAGACGACATCCAGAACTCGTTATGGCCCCTATAAATTTCTTGTGATATCTTTTGGGCTAACTAATGCCCCAGCAGCATTTATGCATTCGATGAATAGTGTATTCCATCCATATCTTGATTTATATTTCTTAGTATTTATTGATGATATTCTGGTGTACTCACGTAGCCAGGAGGAGCATGCACAATACTTGGGTATTGTATTACAGAGGCTGAGATAGGAGAGACTTTATGCCAAATTCTATAAGTGTGAGTTCTGGCTTAGTGCGGTGGCATTCTTGGGACATATAGTGTCTGCTGAAGGAATTAAGGTGGATCCGAAGAAAATAGAGGTAGTTCAAAATTGGCCCAGGCCATCTTCAGTTACTAAGATTCGACGTCTTCTCTGCTTGGGCGGTTATTATCGTCTCTTTGTGGAGGGATTCTCGTCTATTGCATTTCCTATGACTAAATTGACCCAGAAAAGTGCTCCGTTCAGGTGGTCGGATGAATGTGAAGAGAGCTTTCAGAAGCTCAAGACAGCTTTTACTAGAGCTCCAGTATTGGTGGCCGATGCCTTGATTTGTAAGGCGGAGAGTTTGGGGAGCTTAACATACTTACCGTTAGCAAAGAGGCCTTTAGCATTGGATGTTCAGGCCTTGGCCAACCAGTTTGTTAGATTGGATGTTTCCGAGCCGAAACGAGTTTTGGCTTGTGTGGTTTCTCGGTTTTCTTTATATGATCACATCAGAGAGCGCCAGTATGATGATCCACATCTACTTGTCCTTAAGGACACGGTTCAGCACGATGATGCCAAGGAAGTCACTATTGGAGATGATGGTGTAGTACGGATGCAGGGTAGGCTATGTGTGCCTAATGTAGATGGTTTACGTGAGTTGATTCTTCAGGAAGCTCACAGTTCGCGGTACTCTATTCATCTAGGTGTTGCGAAGATGTATCAGGATTTGAGGCAACACTATTGGTGGAGGTGAATGAAGAAAGATATAGTTAGATTTGTAGCTCGGTGTTTAAATTGTCAACAGGTAAAGTATGAACATCAGAGGACGGGTGGATTGCTTTAGAGACTTGAGATTCCGGAATAGAAATGGGAGTGTATTACCATGGATTTCATTGTTGGGATCCCACGGACTTTGAGAAATTTTGATGTTGTTTGGGTGAGAGTAGATCGGTTGACAAAATCTGCGCATTTTATTCTAGTTGGTACTAATTATTCTTCGGAGTGGTTAGCTGGGATTTATATTCGTGAGGTTGTTCGCCTACACGGTGTACCAGTGTCGATTATATCAGATTGGGGAACGCAATTTACATCATTGTTTTGGAGAGCAGTGCAGCGAGAATTGGGCACACAGGTTCAGTTGAGTAAAGCATTTCACCCTTAGACGGACGGACAATCCGAGCGCACTATTCAGATATTGGAGGATATGTTACGCGCTTGCATCATTGATTTTGGGGTTTCGTGGGATCAATTTCTACCACTCGTGGAGTTTGCTTACAATAACAGCTATCAGTCGAGTATTCGAGGGCTCCATATGAGACTTTGTATGGGAGACGGTGCCGGTCTCCGGTGGGTTGGTTTGAGCCGGGTAAGGCTAGGCTATTGGGTACAGACTTGGTTCAGGATGCTTTAGAGAAGGTCAAAGTGATTTAGGAACGGCTTTGCATGGCACAGTCTAGACAGAAGAGTTATGCCAACAGGAAGGTTCGTGATGTTGTTTATATGATTGGGGAGAAGGTCTGCTCAAGATCTCACCCATGAAGTGTGTGTTGAGGTTCGGGAAGAAGGGGAAGTTGAGCCCTCGGTATATTGAGCCATTTGAGATACCTAAGAAATTTGGAGAGGTGGCTTATGAACTTGCTTTTCCACCTAGTATATCAGGTGTTCATCCAGTGTTCCATGTATCCATGCTCCGAAAATATATCGGGGATCTGTCTCATATTTTGGATTTCAGTACAGTGCAGCTGGACGGTAATTTGTCTTATGATGTGGAGTCGGTGGTTATTTTAGACCGGCAGGTTCAAAAGCTGAGGTCAAAGAACATAGCATCAGGGAAGGTACAATGGAGAGGCCAGCCAGTCGGAGAAGCTACTTGGGAGATTGAGCAGGAGATGTGGAGCAAATATCCACATTTATTTGAGACTCCAGGTATGATTCTAAACTCGTTCGAGGATGAACATTTATTTAAGAGGGGGAGAATGTAACGAACCGACTGGTCGTTTTGAGTATTATAACCTCCTCCCCCCATTTACTACTCAAGGTATTCTTTACAGTTATTTTATGACTTACCGGGTTAGTTGGTTCGGGTCCGAAAGGATTTCAGAGTGAAATGCGACACTTATTCTCATAATTGGAGAGATGAGAAGCTCTCTCTAGGCTACAGTTTAGTGAGATGTTAATTGAGGTCTTGTAAATGAATTCATGGCTAATTATGGGAAGTGCAATGAGCACTTTCATTATATTGTCTATAATAGCTGCAATAAAGACTTTAAAGATGTGTATTACGATATGTCTAATAAATGAGAGTTGATTGGTCAAACTAGACCTTGCATAGGTGACTAAAAAGTGTCGAGAATATTGATTAATATAGTGGTAAGTGGACAACCACGTTTAAAACTCTTAAAGTGAGATTTTGAGCTGCAATTTGAGAGGTGCATAAGAGAAGTATATTTATAACAATTAGTGGGTAAAACCCCACTTGTGTGAAGCTAGTCACAATGGCTATGCATAGTGAAGATGGGAGTTCATATGGTTTCACCAAGGATATTAATTGATTGGTTCCTCCTTCAAAGTCAAGGAATTAAGTGGTTTGCTGTCCATTCATCTAAATAGCTTCAAAAAGATTTGGTCAGCTGCTCCAAAACTTATTGTGCAGCAAGTAAGGGGAAAAACAAATTGCATTTGGTGGAAGGCACGACCACTACTATAGATGAACCACCAAGAAATTGCTAGAATCTTCAAGAACTTTATAAAGAGGGAAACTTGAGGTAAGTCACTTGTGATCATTTCAACTCCATAATATTGAATTATCATCGAATAATCCGACTAGATTACATATTTTTGAGGTGTAAATCGGGAATTTGAACTTAGGGATTTGAAAATAAGATTTGAGGTTTTGGGGGTCGAGTTGAGGTCGGGTTTTGGTAAAATTAGTATGGTTAGACTCGTGGTTGAATGGGCTTCTGGATTTTGTAACATTTGTCGCGTTCCGAGACATTGGCCCCAAGGGCGAATTTTGAGCTTAAATTCAGATTTTTATAGAACAATTATATTTTCATATGGAATTAATTCTAATAAATTTTATTGACTGAAACGCATTATTCGTGGCTAGATTCGAGGCATAATTCACGAGGCAAGGGCTTAGCGGAATAAAAATTTCATGGTTTGAGGTAAGTATTAGTTTTAAATCTGGTCCTGAAGGTATGAAACCCCGAAATTTGGTATCATGTGATTACTTTAGAGGTGACACACATGCTAGGTGATGGGCGTGTGGGCGTGAACCGAGGGGATTGTGACTTGATCCGCCCCGTGAGACTATAAAGTTGAATAACTTGTTGTTAGCTATGTGCTCTCTATGTATTGCGAAAATTTGACTAGAAACTATGTTTAGGCTATATGTTGGTACTGTTGGGACCCAAAGAGGTCGTGTACATATTGAACTATTTGCTTAATTGTTGTTTGTACTCAGTCACAGTTTACTTGATTATTTTATCTCAGTCTCTATTGTTCATTACTGATGCAACATATTATTGTTGTTTGGGCTGATTTTCATGATTTCTTAGAGCCCGAGAGACTGGAGAGATTTATGACTAAGCAAGACCGAGGGCCTGATTGTGAGATATATTATTACATCGCGTGAGTTATCCGTGTGGATCCTTATATTATACTATAGCACGTGAGTTGGCCGTGCAACACGTGAGTTGGCCATTCAGATCCAGATATTTATATTATGGCATGTGAGTTGTCCGTACAGATTATAGCGCTTGGGCTGTAGGAGCCCATCCGGAGTCTGTACACCCCCAGTGAGCGTGGGTGCCCATTGAGTGTGAGTGCTGAGGGCTGAGTGGTTGAGCCGTTGTGATGAGTTGAGTGACTGTTGCCTGAGAGGTTGTACTTGATTTGTATTTGTTGTTGCACTTGATTGCTATCTGTCATTGTTATGAAATCTCTGAAAGATTTCATATCCGGATTACATGAACTTGAAGTGTATAAAATTGATTTGACTTAAACTGTCGGATTTGATAGTATGTTTATTCTTTGCTGGAATTAATGAAAGTGAACTATAACTGTGTAGCTCGTCATTATCTTCAATTCCTTAGTTATTATTGTTACTTGCTGAGTTGGTTATACTAATACTACACCCTGCATTTCGTGTGAAGATCTAGGTATTCCCGGTTATAGCGAGTGTTGATCCTTTCGCTCAGTTGATGTTGAGGAGATTTTGAGGTAGCTTTCATGTTTTGGAGACCTTGTCTCTCCTTCCCTATCTCTCCTTATTACTGTATTTTAGTCTTAGACTATTATAGATCGTCCTTTTCCAGACTTGTATTTATATTAGATGCTCATGTACTCAGTGACACCAGATTTTGGGGAGTGTTCGTATTAGTATTTGTGGGATTTTGTATTGTATTTAATTATTGTATTTTCAAACTTAAGAGAAATTGTGGTTTATCGAGATTATCGGCTTGCCTAGTATCAAGATAGGCCCCATCACGACAAGTTAGGATTTTGGGTCGTGACAAGTTGGTATCAGAGCCTAGGTTACATAGGTTTCACGAGTCATGAGAAGGTTTAGTAGAGTCTTGCAGATCGGTACGGAAACGTCTGTATTTATCTGCGAGAGGTTGCAGAACCCTTAGAATATTTCACTTTCTTGTATTCTGTCGTGAGAATTTGTTGATTTAGGAAAAAAGATTTCTGTTATTCTATTCTCTCATAGATAGTGAGGACACGTACTACCAGATCAGACGGTCAGCCATTAGTGCCACCAGTTAGGGTTGCGAGAGGCTAAGGTCGTGGTAGAGGCCGGGGTCGAGGTGTAGCTCGTACCACAGTTGGACCAGCACCTGTAGTACCACTAGTTGCTCCAGCTCGGGCACCCGCTGTGCCTATTGAGATTCCAGGCCTTCAGGAGACTGGCCCAGATATTGGCAGCTTGCACTAGTCTTACTCAGGTGGTTTTGGCTGAGGCCGCACCTACTAGTTCTCAGGCCCGGGGAGGTACTCATACCCCCATTGCCCGTACTCTAGACTAGGTAGTACAGGGACTTCAGATACCGGGGGCACTACCAGCCCAGCCGGTTGCAGCTGCTCAGCCCCGGTAGTTCCTGTTATGGCAGATTATAAGCAGAGGAGACTTGAGAGATTTGAGAGGCTGTGACCTCCACCATTTAGCAGTACCGAGTCAGAGGATGCTCAAGGTTTTCTTGATAGGTGTCAACGGATGCTTCAGACAGCGGGTATTCTGGAGACTAGTGGGGTCTCATTCACTACTTTTCAGTTTTCTGGAGCTGCACTCAGATGGTGGGAGACTTATGAGAGGCGTAGGCCTGTTGGTGCAGCACCCCTTACTTGGCAGCAGTTATCTGTGGTCTTTTTGGAGAAGTTCGTGCCTCAGTCCCGCAGAAAGGAGCTGCGCAGACAGTTGGAGCAGCTTCGCCAGGGTGATATGTTCGTGACGCAGTACTAGATGAGATTTTCTGATTTGGCTCGTCAAGCAGTCTGGTTGGTTCCCACTGATAGGGAGAGGATTAGGAGGTTCATTGATGGCCTCACATTTTAGTTGCGGTTACTTATGACTAGAGAGAGAGAGTGTCTGGTGCTACTTTTGATGAGGTTATCGACATTGCTCGTCAGATTGAGATGGTTCGCAGCCAGGAGCGGGTTGAGAGGGAGGCTAAGAGGCCTCGCGGTTCCGGTGATTTCAGCGGTGTTCCTTTAGGGGGTTAGTTTTTCCGCGACAGGGGACGTTCTTACAGGCACACTCAGGCGGGTCGTCCAGCTCATCATGGTACATCCACTAGCCACAGTTCTTACAGTGCTCACTCATGCCAGTATTCATTCAGTGCACTACCAGCATAGAGTTCTCATCATGCCTCGTTCGCACAGGCTTCTGCAGGTTATTGCTCGAGTTCTCATGAGCGGCAGTTTCGTCAGAGGAGGGGTTGTTTTGAGTGCGAAAAATTTGGTCATTACAAGAGAGAGTGTCCAAGGCTATTGAGTGGGGCTCCACATCAGAGTTCTCGACCGACGGCACCAGCAGTTACACCACCTGCCCAGCCATCTCGGGGTGGGGGTTAGGCAGATAGGGGTCGCCCAAGAGGGGGGAGGCCGATCAGGAGGCGGGCAGGCTCGATTCTACATTTTTCCTGCCAGACCAGATGTTGTTGCCTCAGATGCAGTGATCACATGTATTTTTTCAGTATGCCACAGGGATGCTTCTATATTATTTGACCCTGGTTCCACTTATTCATATGTATTATCGTATTTTGCTCATTATCTGGATATTCCCTGTGAGTCCTTAGTTTCACCTGTTTATGTATCTATACCGGTGGGTGATATTATTACTGTGGATCATATGTATCGGTCGTGTGTGGTAACTATTGGGGAACTGGAGACTAAAGTTGATCTCTTATTACTCGGTATAGTTGATTTCAATGTAATCTTGGGTATGTATTGGTTATCTCTATGTCATGCTATTCTGGACTGTCACGCAAATATTGTGACGTTGATGATGCCGGGGTTGCCAAAGGTTGAATGGAGGGGTTCTCTAGATCTTGTTCCTAGCAGGATAATTTCTTATTTGAAGGCCCAACGTATGGTTGGAAAAGGATGCTTGTCATATTTGACCTTAGTGAGAGATGTTGATGCAGATACTCCTATTATTGATTCAGTACCGGTCGTGCAAGACTTTTCGGATGTATTTCCTACAGACCTGCAAGGTATGCAACCCGACAGGGATATTGATTTCGGTATTGACTTGGTGCAGGGCACTCGGCCCATTTCTATTCTTCCGTATCATATGGCACCAGCTGAGTTAAAAGAATTGAAAGAGCAACTTTAGGAACTCCTTGAGAAGGAGTTTATTAGGTCTAGTGTGTCACCTTGGGGTGCACCGGTTCTGTTTGTGAAAACGAAAGATGGTACTATGTGGATGTGCATCGATTATAGGCAGTTGAACAAAGTTACAATCAAAAATAAATATCCCGTGTCGTGTATTGATGACTTATTTGACCAGCTTCAAGGAACAAGGGTGTTCTCCAAAATTGATTTGAGGTCTGGGTATCACCAGTTAAAAATTCAGGATTCGGATATTCTCAAGACGGCATTCAGAACTCGTTATGCCCACTATAAATTTCTTGTGATGTCTTTTGGGCTAACTAATGCCCCATCAGTATTTATGCATTTGATGAATAATGTATTCCATCCATATCTTGATTTATTTGTCGTAGTATTTATTGATGATATTCTGGTGTACTCACGTAGCCAGGAGGAGCATGCACAACACTTGGGTCTTTGGAGGCCAATTCACGAGGCAAGGGCTTAGCGGAATATAAATTTCACGGTTTGAGGTAAGTAACAATTTTAAATCTGGTCCTGAGGGTATGAAACCCCGAAATTTGGTATCATGTGATTACTTTAGAGGTGACGCACATGTTAGGTGACTGGCGTGTGGGCGTGCACCGAAGGGATTGTGACTTGATCCGCCCCGTGAGACTGTAAAGTTAAATAACTTGTTATTAGCTATGTGCTCTCTATGTGTTGTGTAAATTTGACTAGAAACCATATTTAGGCTATATGTTGGTACTGTTGGGACCCACAGAGGTCGTGTACATGTTGAACTATTTACTTAATTATTGTTTGTACTCAGTCACAATTTACTTGATTATTTTATGTCAGTCTCTATTGTTCATAAATGATGCATCATATCATTGTTATTTGGGCTGATTCTCATGATTTCTTAGAGCCCGAGAGACTGGAGAGATTAATGATTGAGTAAGGACGAGGGGCTGATTGTGAGATATATTATTACAGCACATGAGTTATTCGTGCGGATCCTTATATTATACTGTAGCACGTGAGTTGGCCGTGCAGCACGTGAGTTGGCTGTGCAGATCCTTATATTATACTATAGCATGTGAGTTGGCCGTATAGCACGTGAGTTGGTCGTGTAGATCTAGATATTTATATTATGGAACGTGAGTTGTCTGTGCAGCATGGAGTTGCCCGTGCAGATTATAGCGCTTCGGCTGTAGGAGCCCCTCCGAAGTCTGTACACCCCTAGTGAGCGCGGGTACCCATTAAGTGTGAGTGCTGAGGGCTGAGAGCCGAGTGATTGAGCCGTTGTAATGAGTTGAGTGAATGTTGCCTGAGAGGCTGTACTTGATTTGCATTTGTTGTTGCACTTGGTTGCTATCTATCATTATTGTGAAATCTCTGGATTACATGAACTTGAACTGTATAAAATTGATTTGACTTAAACTGCCGGATTTGAAAGCATGTCTATTCTTTGCTAGAATTACTGAAAGTGAACTATAACTGTGTAGCTCGTCATTATCTTCAGTTCCTTAGTTATTATTATTACTTGCTTAGTTGGTTGTCCTCATACTACACCCTGCACTTCGTGTGCAGATCCAGGTGTTCCCGGACATAGCGAATGTTGATCCTTTCGCGCAGTTGATTTTCAAGAGATTTTGAGGTAGTTGTCGTATTCTGCAGACCTTGTCTCTCCTTCCCTATCGCCTTATTACTGTATTTTGGTCTTAGACTATTATAGACCATGCTTTTCCAGACTTGTATTCATATTAGATGCTCATGTACTTAGTGACACCAGGTTTTGGGGAGTGTTCGTATCAGTATTTATGGGATTTTATATTGTATTTAATTATTGTATTTTCAAACTTAAGAGAAATTATGGTTTATCGAAATTATCGGCTTGCCTAGTATCAAGATAGGCACCATCACGACAGGTTGGAATTTTAGGTCGTAACAGTAAATTTATTATCTCACTATAAATAAATAGTGGAGATCATGGGGATTCCTATCACCACTTAATCACAAATACAAAATTTTCTCTAAGGATTAAGTTCCAAAATTCACAAAATGCTCAAAAACCCATCTAGACAGTCATGAAACACTAAATTAATATTATTCATCGCATACAACAAGTATCATTTACCGGGGTTTTTCGATAGACTTACTAAATTTCAGGTCAATTGGAGACCATAAAAAGCATGATCTTCAAAACATCATCAAATTTGAAAAGCTACCATTTAAGCATTTTTTGAAATTTAAAACATGGCATACATTTCAACCATATATCAGTTCATGTAAAATAAACATGTGTCATTATGTTCCAGATTTATTAAAATAAGTTTAACATAAAAGGAATGACTTTTCATATCTAAATCACATTTTAATCCCGCAAACTGCAAAAAAAAATATATCTAAATGACTCTGAATTGTCAAAATACGACATAATTCTCTGCACAACAATGAGTATTTCTTATCAGGTCGTTTCCGATAAACCCAACGAATTCCAAGTCAATTGGAGATGATGATCACCAAAACTAGACTAAATTCGAATAAGTCTTTTTAGGCGAATTTAATATTCAACCAATGTGATTTACATTATTTCCATATATCATACTGAGTTAAATCATCATGTGTAATCATGTTTTAGATTTAACACAAATAAAACCAATATATACAGAATAATGTTTCATATTTAAGGCTTATTTAATCCAATAAACTGCTTAAAACCCCATCTAAACGACTTCGAAACACCCAAAAATAACATGATTCCCTGCATAGCAGTGAGTGTTTCTCACTAAGTCATTTTCGATGGACCTACCAAATTTCAGGTTAATTGAAATTCGTCAAAAAATATGACTTCCAAATCTATTACCAAATTCGAAGAGTAACCATTTTAGGCATTCTCATGGATTAAAATAAATCATGCTTTTATATTTTCCTTATAATTATTCTATGAGCACAATACATAGATTATGTCCTTCCTTTTGCGCAAGGTATACAAAATTTTCTCTTACATCAAATTGTCCTCCGTTTTATACACATGAGAATCCAAGATATTACTTTTCACCTTTTTGATCCTTAATATCTTTTCTCATAAATAAAGTTAGTGTTAGTAATATCTAATGGTAAATACCCTTTTAGTCGATAAAAACTCCACCACTAGCATACACAGATCCAAGACAATTTACACATGGTACATTGAGTATATTTGTTCATGACTCAAATAAATAAATTATTTTTGTGGATCCTATTTATTAATCATAACTCCATATCCATATATTATATCATCTCACAAGTATAAAACTTTAAGAATTTTCAATGAATCTCAATATATAAATAAACTACTTTAATAGTACTTATTTATTAATCATAAATTCTTAATTATGCATCGTAATATAATGTGAGAAAGAAAAGGATGAATATACAGCGCTCATATAATTACAACCTATTAAATTCATCCGGCTAGACGCATTAAACAAAATCCCTATCCAAATATGAAATCGAATTGGACTATACGTCTTGTAATAGTGCCATACATGTAGTCACATTCATAAACATCTAGGATAATATTTTTATCCCAACCAGAAAATTTCGGTTAGGAGTGGCAAAATGGTTAAAAGAAAACAGTTAACCACCCATATTATCCACTAAAAATGGGTTGGATAATGAACTTTTTAAAAATGGGTCAAATATGGATAAGAACTATATTATTCATTTAGAAAATGGATAATCAATGGGTAACCAATGGATAGCTAGTGAGTTTAACTTTTATATTTGTAAAACATCAAATTGGGGGCTCCTCAAGTTTGGAAGACTAGGAATTCTCTCAAAAGTGATCATATTCATGAAGCCATGAATAATATAGTTACTCATATTATTCGTCGGTTAACCCGCTTTTTATAAGTATTAAATATGGGTTGAGTCGAATAATTTATCTATTTTTTCATTATCCGTTTTCGACCCAAACAATATCCAACCCGACCCGCCCATTTGCCACTCCTAATTCCGGCTAACGATTGTCCCCTTGAATGTAAAAACAAATCTTATGATAATTGGAAACATATCACTGCCACAAACATAGAATGCAAGAAAATTTACATAGAAAAGTAACCACCAACATTCAACTTAAAAAGGTAACATGGCAGTCATTTTTCTTTCCTACTGGGCTGTTCAAATAACCAAAGCCCAAACTAAATAAAACTTGATTCCAATGTTTGGCAGTAACCTACTTTCCGCCGTTTAAAATCAACGATTGCCAAACCAAACTTCGCCCTTTATCTTTTAACAATTCATTCCCCATTGCCCGTCATTCTTATTATTATTATTATTATTATTATTATTATATATGAATAACAAATAATTAGCCGCATCATGAGGAAACAGAATCAATAAGGTAAGCAAATAGAAATTCAATTTTGGCACTACAAACATGTTGAATCCGACACTTTAAGTTCTTGCCACTGTTTCCGTTCAACAGCAAACTCTAAAACTTCACACATGATTTCAATAAGACTGTAAATCATGAACATGTATATAATCAAAGATATACCTATTATCTATGTTATCTATTTAGATGCAAGCAGGCTCTGATACAAATTAATGAAAAACAGGTATAAAAAACAGAAGCAAATAGCCAAGATCACTTGCATATGATATAGACAACACATAATCACAGATTTTAATAAAAAAATAAAATTGATACTTATCTCTAGAAGCATGACTGCGATCGCGAAAAGACCTTCAAGCATGAGCAAAAATCATCCATGAGATTATCTTTAAGTTCCACGGTCTTTTGCTGTGTGACCCGAATAATACCCGAAATTAGAAAAACTCGTGTGGGCGGGTTTCTCCTAGGAAATACGTGTAGTATAAATCATTGTCTCCTTATGGAATAAGACCTCTTTATATAGCCATAGGTTTTAGGGTTTAAAACATTTTTCTAAACCTATTGGGTCTTCTTTTCCACCAAAAAATATAATTCCATTTAATTCCTAATTATGGGCACAACAGGGACCACAGTATTTAATTAACGAGGCTTCCTATTATGGACTTAATTCGAAACATCCGAATTAATACTACCATAATAAATTACGAATTATTCCACTAAAATTTCGTAATTGCACTCTTCACTTACATTTCGAAATTCTTCCATTAAACCTTATTTAACTCCCCATGTCAAGATTCATATACTAATCAAATAAATTAAATTACTGACAATTTAATTCATTGATTATTTCATTTAGACTTTTACTTAACTTATTTCATGTGACAGATACAAAATCCACCTGCAGGATTTACACATGAAAACTTATAAGTTTTCATAAAGTTATATCATCAATCTCTAGATCGAGACATGGATTCCATCAACTAACTATTACTTTGCCAATTTATATCATTATTATCCAATTTAACAAGTATATTGACTCACGAAAAGATCTCGTCTTTTAATAAATCAAAACAATAATAATATACACAGCTTGCATGGTGACGTGTATCTCGACAATCTTTAGTAAAGGGTTACTTTGAGAAAGAAAGAAGAATAAGGTAGAGAGAATGGATGAGAAAGAAAGGGAGAAAAGAAGAGAAGTAGAGGAAGAAGAAGAAGAAAATGAAGAAAGAAGAAAGATCGAGATAATGGATAATTTCCCACATTCGACGATACTCCTAAGCTGATTGTTTGGAGTAGATGAGTGCGGATGAGAGTGAGATGAACTTTGACAGTTACTGTTCAAGTACAGGCTAACTTTATCCGTGTGACTTCTAAGTTCTAACTAATACAAATCATCACAATTTCTCTTCAGGAATTCATTTTGTGTGTTCAATTTTCAGAACAGTATTGTTCTCAGATATGAAGTTGTTGTGACATATCATGTATATCAGATAGCAGATTTATGTTGCTGAATATTCTACTCAGAAACGCACCGAATATTCCACTTTGGGGGGG
>AWOL01S0006306.1:26460-72706 GCA_000715115.1 Nicotiana otophora
GGGTGGGGGGTAAAGTTCTTCCGAACAATAATAGATTCCCCATTCTCATTGCTTAAACCCGAGAATATGTATAAGACCTGAAGATCAAGATGATTGCTATCTTTCAGCCTTTTTCTAGACACATCGATGGCTTTCTTCACTTCATGGGATGTCTAGTTTTCATAGAAGCGTAGGATATTGGAGTATTATCACTTTTAGTCTATGCCAGAAACTATTTATATCTGGTAGCAGAAAAAATGTATAAAACTTATATAAACAAATTTTATACAGTTTTCGGCTATTATTTTTATAGCGGCTATACGGTGTCATTTTTCCTAGGATGTTAGGCCTATGTATTAGTAACTTTTAGCAGGATCATTCATCCTTTTGTTCTCTTGTTTTTATTCCGCTAGTTTTCTTGATCGATCATAGGAAATATTGTCTATTCTATTGTTGAAATTTGTTTCTTGGATTGGGTGGTGATAGGAAAATGATTTATTATATATCCTATGCAAAAACTCTGCTGTAATTCTGCAGGTTTTGTAGCTACTGTAGTAGTAATAGCTATTTTTAGGACCCCTATTTAAAGAATAGCCAAAATGTGCAAAATTTTTAAATTGTAGCCGCCTTAGAATCAACTTCAAACTAAAGTTGAAATCGTGGGTCTGAAGTTTGGCTCTACCAAAGCCTAAACTTCAAGTTCAAATTCATACCTAAGATCTAATGTTAGGTTTTGGCAAGAGGCCAACTTCAGACCCGAAGGTTTGAATTTGGAATTTGGGTTTTCAAACATCAACTTTCAAGCGGAAAAGCCCAATTTCATACCCAAAAGTTTGAAGGGCGAAGTGCACCAGTAACCACTTTTAAGCCTAATATTTAAATTATGTTCACAATTTATAATGTATTTAAAGATTTATCAATTCGTGCAAACATTAGGACTAAGTCCTGAATTTTTGAGCTGCTAACTTTAAATTCAGGAGTTAATATCCTAAATTTTTAAGTTGCTAATTTGTATTCAGACTAAGTATTTTGAATTTCTGAACTACAAATTTAAAATTCAAGACTAACTGTCCTGAATTTCTGAATTGCTAATTTAAAATTTAGGGCGTAATTCGAATTTTTAGACACATTTTTCGAACTTTAGAACACTATGTTTAAACTTCATGATGTTGCGTCCTAAATTTTGAGTTAATTGGCTAATTTATTTAAATATATTATAAATTGTGAATATATTTTAAACAACATATTTTGACTATCTGGTGTTATTTCCACAAGTTTGAAGAAGAAGAAAAAGAAGCAGCAATAGGTTCAGTCGAAAGTTTACCAAAACTAGCTAAACTCTAAATAATTTTTAATTTGATATATTTAAATAGAGAAGCCACTACCTGGTGTCATTTCTACTAGTATTTGTCCATTTTCTTTTTCAAATTATCACAAATATTGTTCGACGAAGCGAGAAAATTAAAGTGCTCAGTTCACAGCTCAACTAATCTAGGCTATATATTTACATAAGATGATAGACATTTATGAAGTT
Organism: Nicotiana otophora; assembly: GCA_000715115.1. Lineage (NCBI taxonomy): Eukaryota > Viridiplantae > Streptophyta > Magnoliopsida > Solanales > Solanaceae > Nicotiana > Nicotiana otophora. The sequence goes on from AWOL01S0006306.1 coordinate 27,974, forward strand.
ATTTGAGAATGTGCATGATTAAGATTAATCCGTATGTATGCACCGTGTTACATGCGGGATCGAAGTTTCAAAAACCAAAAGAGAGATTTTTCGACGAGCAAAACGTTGGTTGAGATACGGGATGATTGGGCGGGCAGCTGACTTTCGGTACTTTCTGCCAATTTCAATAATGGACATCCCAGTGGGCCGCTCACATAGGTTTTCGAGAAAGAAAAAATAAAAATTATTTTTAATTTTCTATCGGTGTTACGGGATACCGCTTTGTCGAAATATTTTATTAGATATGTATAAGAAAAATAAAAATATTAAAGATAAATATAAAAAATGATACTGCTTACTGTTATAGTTATTTATTTATTAGTCCAATTTTTAAAATTATAACACCGCTTATGAAATATCCCGTGTATGCGTGTCAATAACTACAAAAGAAAATGTAAAATTTGCTCTTGGGATTGGCAATGAGCTCAAGACTGTTGTATAGTCCAATTTGTAGGGTCCAAAGTGGAAACAAATCATTAAAAGGATATCCAAAGGATTAGAGGAGAAAATATACTATAAATATGAACTCTTCTTTTCTAAATTTTCAACCTACTCGCAATGGATAGAGACCACTTTCAACAAACGTATTCTCAAATTTCAACAAACATAATGATCCGAGTTTGCGTATGTCAGCAAATGCATTTAGGATTCAATAAAGTTCCCATGCTATCTATATAAACTCCTTGACTTAACTCAACTTCTGATCTCATTAGTTTCATCCAAATAACAAACAAGACTGATCTTTTCATAGAATTGAAAGCTCATCAATGGAGACAACTTTCTTGGCTCTTTTCATTGCCTTACTGAATCTCAAATATCACGGTGATCAGGATAATCTGTTTCAGGAGCATCCCACGATCGTGCATGTCGCATTAGGCGCTTTGGTAATGTGTTGGTTTCTATATGGATTTGAACAGAAATATCCTCGGTTTTATCAAGCATATCTGCGTTATGTTCCATTGGGTATGGAGTTCTTTGGTTTTCTATCAGTGGCCAGTACTGCCTCTCTTTTGTTTCCAGACTTTGCTCGGTCGCTTGTGTATTTCTTCTGCCTTGTTCTACCAGCTACAAGGGCGGATGTAGCTGTTGGCCCAAGTGAAGGTTAGCTTTGAAGATTGACAAAGGAAGCTCAGGCATGAACCAGGTCCATCCCTTGTGTGCATAGACACGGGTAGATTCGAACATGTGGGATGCACGTGAAGGAGATAGGCTTAACTTGGTCTAATTAATATCTTCTGATCGAAAAGGGTTGCATAATTATAAGGAGAAGGACTCTTTAATCAAAGAGAACACTATCCAAGATAAGGGAGGAGTCAGAGGTTGAGATCAACTAGAACTTTCCCACCAAGAAAGAGTAGCATTAGAACTCTAGTTATTTTCTACTCTACTAACTTTATAAATCGCAGGATGTTCTCATTATACAGGTAAAGCACAAAAGCAGAAGTAAAATGTTAATTGAGAGCAAAATAGCAAGGCATTTTGCAAGTAGTTCGTGTGTGATTCAAGTGTGCGAACCTGAAGATACATGAACCAGATAGAAGAACTAGTTCCAAGTGTCTGTCTTTTATTCTAGTTCAATTGTAGAAGGTGTTTTCATATTGTACCTTTCAGCTTTATCTAGAGGCAATTGTAATAGGTACTCAGAGTATTCAAGTTAGAGTTAACTTGAAGTTGTCGCAATAGTTAGAGATTGTGTGCCACAACGGGATTAGAGTTAATCCTAGGTTTACAAAAAGTATTTTGTATATGTAGTTTTTTAGCTCAGTAATTTAGTGAAGAGTTTTGGGATAATCCTAATAGGAAGTAGGTCGTGATTTTTTCACCTTTTGAGCCAAGTGTTTTCCACATAAAATTCCTTCTGTTCATTAATTTCTCCATTTATTATTCCGCAACAGTATTATAAGGAACACATAGAAGAACTAGGCCCTTCTATAATCTGTGCACGCAAACATTGGACACTATACAAATTACCCCCCTCTTGTGTGGTATTGAAGTTAAAACAACAATTGGTATCAGAGAAGGTTATCCTTGAAGAGGCTAACACCTTAGGAGAAGATCAAGATGAGTGCACCACCTGAAAATTGGGAAGGACAATCCACTGCTAGGCCACCACTCTTCAATGGCCAGTACTACTCCTGGCGGAAAAAACAAAATGAGAGACCACATCATAGGAGAGGACTATGAGCTATGGGACATTGTCACTGATGGTCCCTTGGCTACCATGAAAAAGAATGCTGAAGGAGTAGATGTGCCAAAAACAAGAGCTGACTGCACTACTGAGAACTTGAGGAAATGGGAGAAGAATGCCAAGGCCAAGAAATAGCTCGTGTGTGGACTTAGTCCAGACAAGTACAGCAAAATCCAAAGTTATACTACTGCTAAGGAAATTTGGGACACTTTGCAAGTGGCTCATGAAGGAACACCTCAGGTAAAGAGGTCGAGAGGAACTTTACTAAATTCTCAATATGAAAATTTTACTATGAAAGAAGGGGAAACCATCCAAGAGATGTATACAAGGTTCACCACACTAACAAATGAACTTAAGTCTCTTGGAAGTGTTATTCTTGAAGAAGATAAAGTTGAGAAGATTTTGACAAGGGTTTTGCCAGTCTCATAGGAGAGCAAAATCACTGCTATTCAGGAATCAAAGAATATCGCTACTCTTAATTTGGATGAGCTAATTGGAAATCTCATTGCTTATGAACTTAGAAGGAAAACCATGGAGATGGATGTACCCAAGAAGGAAAGGAGCCTGGCACTCAAAATCACAGAAGGTTCTGAGCTAGAGGAAGATGAAATGGCTATGATCACAAAGGACTTCAAGAAGTACCTAATGAGAGAAAAGGGTTCTTCAAGAAGTGGAGGCTGCAACAAACCAAGGGTTCCTGAAAAACAAACCAATGAGGGATGCTACAAGTGTGGGAAGACAGATCACCACATCAAAAACTTCCCTCAATGAGAAATTGAATGGAAGAAGGAAAGAGCTGAACGAAGAAACAGAAAGAAGGAGCAAGTTCATCCCAAGAAGAACAAAGGATCAACAAAGGCTATGGTTGCTGCTTGGGGAGAAAGCTCAGATGAGGACTCAGATGATGAAGATAGAGATGAACAAGCACTTATGGAAATTGGAGAATCCGATGAGGAATCTGAAGTAAGTATAATCTATCTAAAAGACAAGATAAAGTTTTTGTCTAAAGAAAGGCTATCTGAGTTACTTCTAGATTTCATTGATGAATCTGAGGATATAAATAATAAAAAGGAACAGTTGTCTAAGGAATGTGTGATTTTAAAAGCAAAGTGTAAGAACCTAGAACTTAGAGTTAGTGAGACTATAAGTTAAACTACTGAACTAAAGAACCAAGTTCATGCGTTTGAATCAAATGTTCTAGAACTTAGATCTGAAAACCTAAAACTGAAATTAGGAACAAGTAAGAAGACAACTGATTGCACACAACTCACTCTAGAAGAAAATGTAGGTAAACTAAAAGATGAGTTGTATAAGAAGGATGAACAGGTAAGAATTTTGACAGAGGATCTAGTCAAGGTCAAGCATGAACTAGACAGAACTTGTAAATGAAACAGGTCCTCCGATGCACTGTCATGGCTACAGGAACATCATAGCAGCAATAGAAGAGGAATTGGCTTTGGGAATCTGCCACCTAAATGGGATCCCAAAAGCAAGTATCTCACACTTCCTGAGAACAAAGTTTGCACACACTGTGGAAAGATTGATCACTATAAAACTGAATTCACTACAAAAGAAAAGGCTAGTCAAAAGAATAAAGAGTTTGCTCAAAGGAAAAGTAGGCTACCAGGTTGGGCTAAAAAGAGTTTGATTCATCCTTTTGCCTATAGAAGGGACCCAAAATAGTTTGGGTTCCTAAGACGAACCCCTGATTTCCTTTTGCAGGTTCAAGTGAAGAGGAGCAACCAAATATGGTACATGGATAGTGGTTTCTCAAAGCACATGACAGGAAGAAAGAACCAGTTCCTTTGACTTGAGGACCTCAAATGAGGTAATGTCTCCTTTGGAAATGGGAAGAAAGGTGAGATCATTGGGGTTGGTAAGGTAGGTAAGACTGACTCTCACTCGATTGAGATTGTTTATTTGATAGACGACCTAAAATACAGTCTAATTAGTGTATCACAACTGTGTGATAGAGATAACTTGGTAGCATTCACCTCTACTAAATGCTTTGTGATTAATCTTACCACACTCAAGATTGTTTTGCAGGGAAAAAGAGTAAACAATATATATATATATATTGTAGATTTGTCCACACTAGCAGAAAATGAACTCACTTGCTTAAGTGTGTTGGACAATGATCCCCTCCTTTGGCACAAGAGACTTGGACATGCAAATCTGAGTCAACTCAACAAATTAGTCTCCAAGGACTTGGTGATAGGATTGCCTAACATCAAGTTCAAGAAAGACAAAGTTTGCTAGGCTTGTGCAAGGGGGAAGCAGGTAAGATCCTCCATTAAATGCAAGAAAGTGATAAGTACCACCAGAACGATGGAACTGGTCCATATGGATCTCTGTGGTCCAATGAAAACATTAAGCAGAGGTGGTACATGATATGTGATGGTGCTTGTTGATGATTTCTCTAGATTTACTTGGACATTGATTTTAAGATCTAAAGATGAAGGATTTGACATGTTCATTTCTTTGATTAGAAAAACTCAGAAATAACTAGGTAATCAACTTGCATCAATTAGGTCTGATCATGGCACTAAATTTGAAAATGCTAAATTTGCTGAATTTTGTAATGAGCATGACATAGATCATAAATTTTATGCTCCTAGGACTCCATAACAAAATGGAGTAGTTGGAAGAAAGAATAGGACACTTGAAGATATGTCTAGGACTATGCTTCTTTCTAATAAACTGCCCCATAGCTTCTGGGCAGAAGTTGTAAATACTGCATGCTACATCATAAATAGGTGCATGACTAGACCTCTTGTTGAGAAGACTCCCTATGAGTTACTTAAAGGGAGATAACTAAATATATCCCATCTTAGGGCATTCGGATGCAAGTGCTTTGTGCACAACAATGGTAAGGACTCCATAGGCAAGTTTGATCCTAGAAGTGATGAGGGAGTATTCTTGGGATATTCTTCACATAGTAAATCTTATAAGGTCTATAACAAAAAAACTATGTGTGTTGAAGAAAGTGTTCATGTGATTTTTGATGAAACTAACATTCTTTCTGAGAGACAGGAATATGATGATGAAGCAATTGGGCTGGTGAAAAACTTAAATGAAACCACAACCCAGACTGAACCTGCACTGGAAGAAGGAACAGGTGATGGAACAAGTCCTTCTACCCAAGGCAACATGACAGGGGGAATAGAATAAATAGGAAATGATCCTCAAATCTCATTGGAACCTGTCCATGAACCTGTTCCACAACAACAAAACACTGAAGGAACATCAAAGGGAAACCAGTTGGTTGTGAAATCATACAAGTATCAAATTTCTCATCCCACTAAGAACATAATTATTGATCCAACCTCTGGAATCAAAACCAGATCTTCAGTAAAGAATCTTTGTGCTTTTGATGCTTTCTTATCTCTTATCGAACCTAAAAATATTGCTGAAGCTTTGCAGGATGCAGACTGGATAAATGCAATGCAGGATAAACTCAACCAATTTGAAAGGAGTCGGGTTTGGCATCTGGTACCAAGACCCTTGGACAAATTAGTAATTGGCACAAAATGGGTCTTCAGAAATAAGCTTGATGAGGATGGAACAGTTACAAGGAACAAGGCAAAATTGGTGGTTCAAGGATATAGCCAAGAAAAAGGGCATAAACTATGATGAAACCTTTACTCCAGTTGCAAGGTTGTAAGCAATAAGACTCCTCATAGCCTTTGCTGCTTACATGGAATTGACCCTTCACCAGATGGATGTCAAGAGTGCTTTCCTCAATGGCTATCTAAAGGAAGAAGTGTTTGTCAAGCAACCTCTGGGGTTTGAAAGCAAGGAGAGTCTTGATCATGTGTACAAACTTGACAAAGTACTTTATGGGCTCAAGCAGGCGCCAAGAGCATGGTACGAAAGACTATCAAAGTTTTTTCTTGAGCATGACTACAAGAGAGGTAAATTGACAATAATTTGTTCTTGAAAGAAAAAGGTTAAGATCTCTTGGTAGTTCAGATATATGTTGATGATATAATCTTTGGAGAAACTACTGATAAGTTAAGTAAAGAATTTGCTAAACTAATGGGGAGTGAATTTAAAATGAGCATGATGGGTGAGCTTAATTTCTTTTTAGGCTTACAAATGAAAAAAATTCAAATGGAACTATGATCTATCTACAGAAATATATAAAAGAGTTGCTTAAAAGGTTAAAAATGGAAGATTCCAAAGAAATTGTCACTCCTATTGCAACAGCTACAAAGTTGGATATAGATGAACATGATTCATCGGTCGATCAGAAGTTGTATAGGGGAATGATTGGCTCATTGTTATATCTCACTGCTAGTAGACCTGACATTGTTTTCAGTGTAGGCCTTTGTGCAAGATTTCAGGAAAATCCGAATGAGTCTCACTTGACTGTTGTCAAGAGAATTTTGAGATATCTAAAAGGCACCACTGATCTTTATCTTTTGTATCCAAAAGGTAGTAATTTCAATCTTGTAGGATATGCTGATGCTGATTATGCAGGTTTTCTTATGGATAGAAAGATCACCTCAGGTATGGAACACTTTCTTGGCTTATGTATTGCGTCTTGGGCCACCAAAAAGCAAAATTCAGTGGCCTTATCTACTGCTAAAGCTGAGTATGTTGTTGCTGCCTCATGTTGTGCTCAATTGTTATGGATCAAACAACAATTAATGGACTTTGGAATTGATGTTGATTGTATCCCCATTTTTTGTGATAACAGTAGTGCAATTAGTATGACCGAGAACCGGTTCATCACAAGAGAACTAAGCACATGTTAGGCATCACGTTTTGAGGGATAACTATGAAAAGGGGTTGGTCAGTGTGGAATTTTGTGCTACTGACAAGCAAATAGCTAACATCTTCATAAAATCCCTAAGTAGAGATCACTTTAAAAGGAATAGGTTAGAATTAGGGATGATTAATATCACCTAAACGGACCAGTTCAGAACTCACAACGAAAAACAAATTGGTTAGAAAATCTGTAAATTGTGTAAATAACTAGATTAATGTTTGCTCAGTCTCATACTGTAAATAGTATACTCTTGTGCCATGTGTTAAAATAACTCATTAATCTCTAATGATATTTTCTCTATTTTGGAAAATTTAGACATGCATAAAAGGATTTTCAGTGAAGAACCTGGTTAATCAATCAATCCTGGTTCATCTAGATAACACGGTATGTTTTTTACACTCTACACAATTTGAAATAATAATATTTGAATCATGAGCAGAGTTCTACCTAAGTCCAATTTGTTCTTAAACTTATCCAATTAAATTGAACCAGTTCCGTTCAAAAGAATCCTAACCAAATTAAAACACCTAGATTCTAGGGAAGACTCCACTGTCTATTCAAAACTGACATTTCAGTTTGATTAGACTTCTAAAAGACTAATGAGGTTGTCGTTACCCATTAATTACCACTTTCCTTTAAATTGATCATCATTATCTCTTCATAGTTCTCAAACCGTCAAAAGTTCTTTCCATTTTCTTTCATCCTCCAAATTTCAATCTACCTCTCTTCTTTCTTCCAGAACCAAGCACAAAATGACTTACCCTTTTGATAACCCTGGTACACCCCCACCATGCTCCCCATCTTTAACCACTCATCAACCTAAGAAAAGAAGAGTAAAAATGATTGCTCGCAAGACTGTGGCTGGAAGTGCGTTATCAAAGAAATTAAACGCACAACTAAAAGCTAGCCAAGCCCAAGAACCCCAGAACTCTGACGACTCCTTCAAGTCTGCGACTGCGACTGCGAGTGAAAAGACTAGGTCTTCTGATACTAAACAGGTAACCTCTGGCCCAAATACTACTACTGGGGTCATTTCTAAGTTGGCTGAAAATCTAGAGAATAGGTTTATTGTGGTTGGATTTGTGGTGGATGTAGAAACTTCTGAGTCCAAAAGGAGAGGTGGTAAAAATAAAAAGGACAAAGAAAAGGAGAGTGAGGGTGCTCGTAGTGAAGAAAGGGGAATGGGTAAAAGAGAGGTTGATCTTTCACCCACTCCTGATACATGTATAATGGTTGTGTGTGGAGCAGAATCAGGTAAAATGGAGGAAAGTATGAAGAAAATAGGGGGAAGTGGGTCTGGCGAAGCCACTAAAGGGATGGTTAAAATTGGGCAAAATGTAGATGAACATGGTTCATCAGTAGAAGAAACCCTCGCAGACCTACTGAAGAAAGTGAGTGAGAGCTACAACCCAACGAAGAAGAGAACTTCCAAGGCTATGATCCCTGGCACTGCTAAGGCTAACAAGAAAATGAAGGTTTCTCCTTATGATTCTGCTAAAAATCCTCCCACAAGAGGAAGAGCCACAAGAAGCCATCTAAAGCAGAATGAGGCAGATTTGCAAAAAGCATTAGAAGAAAGCAAAAGAAAAGCGGTTGCAAAAGGGAAGAGGAAAATGGCTGAGCTTGTTAGGATTTTGATGTAGATGAGATGGACCTGGTCCATCAAGATGAAGATGTGATTGCATATGTGGAGGTTTAGACTCCCAAGCCCAAGAAAGCCAAGACTTCCACTAAGAAGTCTACTTCTATGTCAAAGTCTGCGGAACCATCCACCCTAGCAAAATGGACCAGGTCTGCAGTGAAAACCAAACAAGTAAAAATTGTTGAAGAAGAGGAATGGAGTGGATAAGAGGACGATGAATCAGACAGTGAAAAGGAAAAGATGGCCAAGTTTGGCAAAAGAACAATTCTGAAGGGTAGACTCCTCAGGGATTTGGAGGAGGAAGAGATGGTGTTGCTGTTGGAGAAATTAGAAATGCAAGGCTGGAAGGACATGGTCCTTCAGATGGATGGAAGGTTGGCAAAGGGTGAAATTAATGAGTTCCTGGCAAATGCTGAATTGAAGGATGGAAGGGTTACTAGCCTAGTGCAAGGGGTGAAAATATCTTTAGATAAAAAGGAGCTGGGTGAAATTCTAGGCGTACCTGCTGAGGGGTACAATGATTACACAAAGTTGAAATGGCCAAGTCTAGAAAACCTTTCCACTGCCCTTGCCATCACCAGAAAATTCAGTGACAATGATGAGGAAAGTGAGCCCAAGGCTGTGTACAAGAGTGAAATAAAGCCACCCTACAAGGTGTTATTCTAATTCATCAACAAGTGTGTTCTGCCTAGGCAGGAAATGAGGCACATTGACAACTTCATGGACTTGGTTTTGATGGAATGCTTAGATAGTGGGAGGAAGATTAACTGGCCTGGATTTATAATCCATCTCCTTGATAGGGTTATCAATGGCTCCAAAGCTCATTCCATTCCTTATGGCTTCATTTTCACAATTGTGCTTGCACATTAGAAGGTGCCCTTGAAGAAGTGGGAGATGGCTACAAGCAAAGATTAATTTGGGGCTAACACTCTGATTGATTGTGATTATGAGGTCCATGCCACTCCAAATGAACCTGGTTCATCCAAAAAGGCACCAGTTAATAGCAAGGTTAGAGCCTTGGTGCAGGAGAGTGGGGTAAAAGAGGTTAAGATAGCAAGGCTGAAGACACAGTTGGCTGAGGTAGAGTCTGAGAGAGATGCTCTCAGAACTGAACTAGCAAGGGAAAAGGAAAAGAATGATGGAATTCTTCAAGACATGCTGAAACGTCTCCAAGCCAAAAACCATGCCCCTAATTCTTCCAAGCCTTAAACTTCTAGCCCAGTGTAGACCTTCCAGTGACCAGGTTTGGTATGTTTCTTGGTTGCTCATGTTTTCAGTATTTGTATTTCTCTTTGTGTTTTGTGGAAGAATCATATCAACTATCGATGCAATTTGCTCGTTTTTGCACTAACTGTCTATTTATATTTCTCTGATAGTTTAAATTCTTAGCTTGATTATTGATGATTAATCCATGAATGCATTTGAAGTAACCCGGGTGGCCATGAGTAAGTATTAAAATATGGGAATCACACATTTTTTATACAACTTTTTGATGATACCAAAAGGGGGAAAAGGTTGTGCTTTACACTTTGAACAGTGATGTTTATAACCTAATGACCCTGGTCCTTGATGATAAGTGATAAAAAGGAAAAATGATTCTAACATGTTTCTAACAGTGTGTTGATGTTGATCTAAGTTAAAACAGGGCCTAGGCTTATGAAAATCACAAAGTTTGTCATCATCAAAAAGGGGGAATTTGTTGGCCCAAGTGAAGGTTAGTTTGGAAGATTGACAAAGAAAGCTCACGCATGAACCAGGTCCATCCCTTGTGTGCATAGTAACAGGAAGATTTGAGCATATGGGATGAACGTGAAGGAGACAAGCTTAACTCGGTCTAATTAATATCTCCAGATCAAAAAGGGTTGCATAATTGATAAGGATAAGGACTCCTTAATCAAAGAGAACACTATCCAAAATAAGGGAGGAGTTAGAGGTTGAGATCAACTAGAACTCTTCCACCAAGGAAGAGTAGCATTAGACCTCTAGTTATTTTCTACTCTCTTAACTCTATAAATCACATGATGTTCTCATTATACAGGTAACACACACAAGCAAAAGTTAAATGTGAATCGCAGGATGTTCTCATTATGTTATGTGTTTGAGGGCGAATGATCCTAAGCGGGGAAGAATGAAACACCCCGGAAAAATTTTGAAGTACTTAAACACTATCAAGAAAGTTGATGTGTACATAGGCACGAGTTTCTATAGCCAGTTGAGACTAATACCGGGCATCGAAGTGAAAATCAGGCATTTTGGAAATGATTGGAGAGTTAGGGATTTTGATTTAAAGCTTACAAGAATGGAGAAAAGAAATAATCTCAAATGTGATAGTGTTGTCGGGTTTATCTCAAATGCATTAACGTGGGATTAACCGTAAGTATATGTGTAAAAGTAAAATCATCAATTTGGTAACCGCAGAATAATTCTTAGCACGTTCGAGGATGGGCGTTTGTTTAAGAGGTAGAGAATGTAATGACCCGACTTATCGTTTTAAGATTTAACGTCCGTTTAATGACTTAAGGTCTTGATCAGCTTCGTATTATGTGTATTGTCTTGCGTGCGTGGTTGAATTCAGTTACCGGATAATTCGGGGTGATTTGGGACACTCGGTCCCTAAAATGGAAGCTTAAGTCTTAGGATTTTGACCATAGTCAGAAATATGGGAAGACGACTCCGGAATAGAGTTCCGTCAGTTCCGTTAGCTTCGTTGGGTGATTTTGGACTTAGGAGCGTATCTGGACTGTGAATCTGAGGTATGTAGCCAATTTAGGCTTAAAATGGCGAAAGTTGAATTTTTGGAGATTTGGACCGGAAGTGGGCTTTTTGATAGCGGGGTCGGAATCTGATTCCGGAAGTTGGAGTAGGTCCATAATGGCAATGATGACTTGTGTGCAAAATTTGAAGTCATTCCGGATTGATTTGATGTGTTTCGGCACATGTTATAGAATTTGAAAGTTCAAAGTTCATAGATTTTGATTTGGGATGCGATTCATTGTTTTGATGTTGTTTGAGGTGATTTGAGAATTCGAAAAAGTTAGTATGATGTTTTAGGACTTGCTGATGTATTTGGTTGAGGTCCCGGGGGCCTCAGGTGTGTTTCGGGGTGGTTTCAGTTCATTTCGGGTTGTTTCGAAACTGCTGTATCTGGTATTTGACTTCCTTCTTCGCGAATGCGAGGTTTGAGGCTGCTGGGATTTGGCCTTTGCGAATGCGAAGGAGGGATAGCGAACGCGAAGGTATGCCTAACAATTCTACGCAAACGCGAGGTGCAGTCGCGAACGCATAGAAGGAAGGAGGGGACTGGCCTAGAGTCATCAACCTTCGCGAACGCAAAGCTTCAATCGCGAAAGCGAAGCATTATGACTTGAGTGCATCGCGAATGTGAGAGCTTGAACTCGAACGCGAACGCAAAGAAGAATTTGAGGCAGCGAGTTTTTGGCCTTCGCGAACGCGAGCCAGAGGCCGCGAATGCGAAGAAGGCCTATCTAGGCAGAATTAAAAGTCCCAAAAATGGGGGTTTGAGTTCATAACTCAAAATCTAATTGGGAGCTCAGTAGAGGACGATTTTTGGAGAGATTCTTGCGTGGGTGTTTGGGGTAAGTGTTTCTTATTCAGTTTTGATTAATTTCCATGATTATGTCTTTGAATGTAATTCAGATTTAATGGAGGAAAATCAAGATTTTTGTAAAATCTTCCCAAAACGAAAATTTAAGATTTCGAAGTCGAGTTGTTATTAAAATTCGATAATATTTGTATGGTTGAACTCGTATCGGAATGAGTGTTAGTATTTTATGAAAATTATTTCGGGTTCCGAGGGGCGAGCCCCGCGTTGACTTTTTGGAATAAATTTTTAAGTCGACATATTATTATCCGTAATTGTTTTCGACAAATTTGAATGGAGTTATACAATTAATTTGGATAGATTTGAGCTGTCCGGAGGTCAATGCAAGCAAGAAGGCTATTTTAGAATATCGGTCTAACTTCAAAAAGGTAAGTGTCTTGCTTAACCTCGAGTGGGGGAATTACCCCTTAGGCACTGAGTCTTATGTGCTATTTGTGAAATGTGAAAAGCCGTGTACGCGTGGTGACGAGTACGTACTCGGGCTTATACATGCAAAATTCATTGAATCAAAGTCTTAGGCATTATTGTGTAGTAAATTGGGAAATTGTCGAAAATTACTAAATCATCTGTTTGCCATGCCTAAATTCTTATTGTTGAATTTGTTTTTATATGATAATTTGATGTGATTGTTAATTGAAATATTTATGAAATTTCGTGAGTGTTGTTGGTTAATATTTCTAGAAAATAATTCCAATATGAATTTTCTTATGCAAATAATTAATTTAAGCGAGCTTAAGAATAAGTGTTAATATAACTATCTAAATTTGCGTTAATGAAGGTTTTGCTTTAATGCTGAGTAATTTCTATCTCTATTGATTATCTTTGGGTGTTATATACATTGTGTGGAGCCTTGGGCTATTTGTTGTGAAATTAATTAATTTTGTTATATCTTTAGAATTTGGTTGAGGCCATTAGGAAAATTGTGATATGAACTGATTCTATTATGTTGTCGTTTTAATTTTCTGTGTAAATTGTTGTGTTGTGTAAGTTATTATTTTGGGGAGATAAAGGTGGCATTTCACCGTTGATATTATGTGGGTATAAGAGTGGCATTTCACTGTTGTTGTGTTTGTTGGAATATTGTCTGGGCGGAGCGATAAGGGTGGCTATAGGAGCGATAAGGGTGGCAATAGGAGCGATAAGGGTGGATATATGAGTGATAAGGGTGGCAATAGGAGCGATAAGGGTGGCTATTGTCAGGGACGATATGTGATGTTGTAATTTTCTTGTGTTTATTTTTATACCTAGTAATATAAAATGTGGGCACGAGGTGCTGTGATGAAGTGATAATGATATTTGGCACGTGAATTGTCCGTGTAGTTGTGATATGAAATGAGGGCACGAGGTGCCGGGGAAATATGATATGAAAATGGGCTGAGACCCGTGTTTACGACAAATATAAAAATAGGCTGAGACCCGTATTTTTATGTTATGAAATGAGGTGTCACATGGTGACTTTTTAAGTGAAAGAATTATATTCCAAATATTTATTTGGAAGGAGTTTTATTCAAAAATAATTATATGAACGAATTGTATTTGAAAGATATTTATTTGAGGAAATTATATTTGAAAAGATTTATTGAAAGAATTATATTTGAAAAATAATTATTTGAGAAAACTACATTTGAAAGAGAGTTATTTGGAAGAAATATATGTGAAGGATATTTATTTGAAAAACGTGAATTAATTGGGCGTACATGTATTTATTAATTGTTGGGTGTGTTTATGGTATTCTTGTTGTCTTGCTGCGCATACCACTGGTCGTTTTATCCTGCCCTTATTGCTATCTGTTTTCCATTATTTGTATATTATATTGCACAGGTTATTAGACTAGTGAGTGTCGTGACTGTTCCTCGTCTCTACTCCATTAAGGTTAGTCTTGATACTTACTGGGTATCGACCGTGGTATACTCATACTATACTTCTGCATAGTTTTTTGTGTAGAGCCAGGTATTGGAGATATCGGACTTGAGTAGAGTTAAAGCGGGATCGTAAAGGTTCAAGGTAGAGCTGCTTGGCCGTCGCAGTCCCTTGGAGTCTTTTCATTTCATTGTACTATTAATTTGTAATCAAACAATATTGCATACTCGGTCCTCGTGACCATTCCATGTATGCAGTTAAAGTTCGTGACTCAATACTACCAGACTTGGGAGGTTGTATATTGTAATTATTTCCGAAAAGAAATGGCTTCAAAATGTAATTGAAATCGGCTTACCTATTCTTAGAGACTAGGTGCCATCACGACGCCTGTGGTGGGATTTTGGGTTGTTACAAGTTGGTATTAGAGCTCTAGGTTCATAGGTTCTACGAGTCACGAACGAGTCTAGTAGAGTCTTGTGGATCAGTACAGAGACGTCTGTAATTATCTTCGAAGGCTACAGAACTGTTAGGAAATTTCCATTTCTTTCATTCCTATCGTGCAGGATTTGTTGAATTTGGAATTTGAGCCTTTGTATCTCTATTCTCTCACAGATGGTGAGGACACGTGCTACCTGGATAGCTGAGCAGGCATCCTCTCATACTGCTAGGGCTGCAAGAGGCCGGGGCCGAGATAGAGGCCGAGGTAGAGGTCGAGGAAGGGCACGTGCTGCGACTAGAGCACCTGTCAGAACAACAGTTGAGAAGTCACCAATAGCTCCAGTTGGGGGACTTATACCAGAAGCACCTATTGTCACCCCAGGACTTCAGGGGACTTTGGCACAATGCTTGAGTATGTTTGTTACATTAACTCAAGCGGTATTGATCTCTGTTGCACCAAACATTCCGCAAATTGGGGGAGTAGCTTAGACTCCTATCTCAACTCCAGAGCAGCAGGTTCACGTTGGTCAGGTTGCGGGTGTAATACCGGTACAACATGTTATTCTAGTTCGGCCTGAGATCAGGCCGGAGGCATCAGAAGAAGAATATAAGAGACTTGAAATGTTTAAGAGGTATAATCCACCTACTTTCAGTGGCACAACTACAGAGGATGCTCAAGAATTTCTAAAAACTTGTCACCGTATTCTTCGCACCATGGGTATTGTGGAAGTGAGCGGAGTTGCCTTTACTACATTTCATCTGTCATGCGCAGCGTATCGGTGGTGGCAAATCTATGAAGAAGGTAGACCAGCCGATGCCACACCACCAACTTGGGCTCAATTTTCGGAAATGTTCTTGAAAGAGTTTGTTCCCCAGACTCTCATAGATGCGTGGCGCACCGAGTTTGAACGGTTGCGTCAGGGCACTATGACAGTGTCAGATATGCTATCAGGTTCAGTGAGTTAGCCCGTCATGCACCTATCTTAGTTCCTACAATCAGAGAACGGGTCCGCAGATTCATTGAGGGGCTCGATTATGATATTAAAATATGCATGGCTAGAGAGTTGCAAACTGATGCTCCATTTCAACAAGTAGTGGAGATTGCAAGAAAAATTGAGGGTGTTTTAGGCGAGTAAAGGGAGTCTAAGGAGGCCAAAAGGTCTCGAAGATCTAGAGGGTTCAGTGGATTTTACTCTTCAGCTAGAACCCATTATAGCGGAGGCTCGATCAGTCGGTCAGCTCAGTCCGCACATCAGATTACTCGGGGTTCTCCAGTTTATAGTGCACCACCGACACGAGATTCTTACAGTGGTTATTGCAATTATTCGGCACAGACTCAGTACGAGCAGTCGCGACCTCAGAGGGGTTGTTATGAGTGTGGTGATACTAGGCATATCATGAGATATTGTCCCAGACTTAGGAGGGGTGGATTTCATCAGAACACTCCAACTACAAGCTTTATTCTAGCTGATACTCCACGTGCACAGTCATCTAGAGGTGGAGGACAGGCAGGTAGTGGGCGCCTAAGAGGTAGAGGCCCGATCCGTTGTTATAATCGCTATGATTTGGCTGAGGCCAATACACAGATGGTGTTGTTACCGGTACGATCCTTATTTTATTATAAAAAGATATTTTCCTTAATTTGACTCGGTTCTGAATATTGAGGTGAGTCCCCCTATTATGTTCTAATTATGGGTGAGCTTCATAAATTTGTGACTCACTTATATGTTTATCCTTGTTGGGAGATGTAAAGATGTGGATCCGTGTCTGTCCTTTTATTTTTGGTACACCATTGAGGGCTATAAGCCCAAAAGTAATTTTTATTATTCATTACAGTGGGTTTAATCTGTTTTGGAATAATTGATTCCAAGTTTTATGAATTATATGCCCTACCGGTATGAGGGTTCATTATATGTTGTGAAAAGTTTTTATGAAATATATTGAAAAGAAGAAAGAAAGGAAATTGAAAATTTCAGTTGGAACAATGTGCAACATACTTGTGATTCGGAGTTGAGGATGAGATCCTCGCATTTTTACATGATGTGAAATATTTAAACCGGGCTGCAAGCCGCGATGGAAGTTATATAAGGACGAGGTCCTTGTGGTGAAATGTTTATGAGTTTAAAATTCTCCCTTGTGAAATTTAATTTGTGCAATAATATTAATAGGGAGTCATGCTTGTTAGGCTTATTTGATAATGCTTGTATATTTTTGGTTCATATTCAGCCATTTTCGTGCTGTAAATATTGAGTTTTAGCCTATGAGGTGAGTGAGCATGTGGCTTTAAATGTGACTCATTAATCCGAGTAAGTAATCATGAGGTCTTCATGCCTCACATTCTGTTGTCAGTGTCGTGAAAATTCGAAATGAGGTGATGGTTAATATGAGATTAATGTTAATGATATATACCTTGTGGTATTTTGTTGGGTTGCGGATGTGTTGCAGGAGTTATTTTGGTGTTACTCTGGCAGGTGGTTAGGACCAATTACAGGGGAGACTCTGCCAAAATTTCTGAAACATTTAGGAGTTAGTAAAAATTTGGGGGATTGAAACGTACAAAAGAAGAGACAAATTATGTTATGTGTTTGAGGGCGAATGATCCTAAGCGGGAAAGAATGAAACACCCCAAAATATTTTTGAAGTATTTCAACACTATTAAGAAAGTTGATGTGTATATAGGCCAGAAGTGAAAATCAGGCATTTTGGAAATGATTGGAGAGTTAGCGATTTTGCTTTAAAGCTTACAAGAACGGAGAAAAGAAATAATCTAAAATGAGATGGTGTTGTCGGGATTATCTCAAATGCAGTAACGTGGGATCAACCGTGAGTATATGTGGAAAAGTAAAATCATCAATTTGGTAACCGCAGAATAATTCTTAGTATATTCGAGGACGAACGTTTGTTTAAGAGGTGGAGAATATAACGACCCGACTTGTCGATTTAAGAATTAACGCCTCGTTTAATGACTTAAGGTCTTGAGCAGCTTCGTATTATGTGTATTGACTTGCGTGCGTGGTTGAATTCAGTTACCAGATGAATCAGGGTGATTTGGAACACTCGGTCCCTAAAACGGAAGCTTAAGTCTTAGGATTTTGACGATAATCGGAAATGTATGAAGACGACTCCGGAATGGAGTTCCGTCAGTTATGTTAGCTCCGTTGGGTGATTGTGGACTTAGGAGCGTGTCCGGACTGTGAATCTGAAGTCTGTATCCAATTTAGGCTTGAAATGGCGAAAGTCAATATTTTGGAGAATTGGACCGAAAGTGGGATTTTTGATAGCGGGGTCGGAATATGATTCCGACAGTTGGAGTAGGTCCATAATGTCAATTATGACTTGTGTGAAAAATTTGAAGTCATTCCAGATTGATTTGATGTATTTCGGAACAAGTTATAGAATTTGAAAGTTTAAAGTTCGTAGATTTTGATTGGGGTGCGATTCATCGTTTTGATGTTGTTTGAGGTAATTTGAGAAATCGACGAAGTTCGTATGATGTTTTAGGACTTGTTGGTGTATTTTGTTGAGGTCCTGGCGGCCTCGATTGTGTTTCGGGATGGTTTCGGATCATTTCGGGCTGTTTCGGAACTGTTGTATCTGGTATCTGACTTTCTTCTTCGCGAACGCGGAGAGAGTCACACGAACGTGAATAGGAGTTTTGAGGCTGCTGGGATTTGGTTTTCGCGAACGCAAAGGAGGTCTCGCGAACATGAAGGTATGCCTAAAGAACCTACGCGAACGCTAGGGGCCAGCCGCGAACGCGTAGATGGAAGGAGGGGACTGGGCCTGGAGTCATCAGCCTTCGCGAACGCGAAGCTTCAATCGCGAACGCGAAGTAGTAGAGCTTGAGTGCATCGCGAACGCTAGAGCTTGAATGCGAACACGAAGAAGAATTTGAGGCAGCGAGGTTTTGGCCTTCACGAACGCGAGCCAGAGGTCGCGAACGCGAAGAAGGCCTATCTGGGCAGAATTAAAAGTCCCAAAAATGAGGGTTTGCGTTCATAACTCAAAATCTAATTGGGAGCTCGGTAGAAGGCGATTTTTGGAGAGATTCTTGCGTGGGTGTTTGGGGTAAGTGATTCTTATCCAGTTTTGATTAATTTCCATGATTAAGTCTTTGAATCCATCATTTAATTCGGATTTAATGGAGGAAAATAAAGATTTTTGTAAAAGCTTCCAAAAACGAAAATTTAAGATTTGGAAGTCGAGTTGTTATTGTAATTCGGGAAAATTGGTATGGTTGAACTCGTATCGGAATGCGAGTTCGGATTTCATGAAAATTATGTCGGGTTCGGAGGGGCGGGTCCCACATTGACATTTGTTGACCTTTTGGAATAAATTTTTAAGTCGACGTATTATTATCCGGAATTATTTCCGACGAATTTTAATGGACTTATACAATTAATTTGGATGGATTTGAGCTGTCCGGAGGTCAATTCAAGCAAGAAGGCTATTTTGGAATATCGGTCTAACTTCAAAAAGGTAAGTGTCTTGCTTAACCTCGAGTGGGGGAATTACCCCTTAGGCATTGAGTCTTATGTGCCATTTGTGAAATGTGAAAATCCGTATACGCGAGGTGACGAGTAGGTACTCGGGCTTATACATGCAAAATTCATTGAATGAAAGTGTTAGGCATTATAGTGTAGTAAATTGGGAAATTGTAAAAAATTATTAAATCATCTATTTGCCATGCCTAAATCCTTATTGTTGAATTTGTTTTTATATGATAATTTGATGTAATTGTTACTTGAAATATTTATGAAATTTCGTGAGTGTTGTTGGTTAATATTTCTTGGAAATTAATTCCAATATGAATTTTCTTATGCAAATAATTAATTTAAGCGAGCTTAAGAATAAGTGTTAATATAATTATCTAAATTTGCATTAATGAAGGTTTTGCTTTATGCTGAGTAATTGCTATCTCTGTTGATTGTGTTTGGGTATTATATACATTGTATGGAGCCTTGGGCTATTTGTTGTGAAAGTAATTAATTTTGTTATATCTTTGGAATTTGGTTGTGGCCATTGGAAAAATTGTGATATGAACTGATTCTATTATGTCGATGTGTTAATTTCCCATGTAAATTGTTGTTTTGTGTGAGTTATTATTTTGGGGAGATAAGGGTGGCATTTCACCGTTGATATTATGTGGGTATAGGGGTGGCATTTCACTGTTGTTGTGTTTGTTGGAATATTATCTGGGCAGAGCGATAAGGGTGGCTATAGAAGCGATAAGGGTGGCTATATGAGCGATAAGGGTGGCTATTAGTATTGTCTGGGCGGAGCGATAAGGGTGGCTATAGGGGTGATAAGGGTGGCAATAGAAGCGATAAGGGTGGCTATTGTCAGGGACGATATGTGATGTTGTGATTTTCTTGTGTTTATTTTTATACCTTGTGCAATTTGTCTTGTTGTTTGTAAATTGATAACAATCTGATTTATGTTGAAATTGAGAACCTGTGGCTATTGCCAGGCGGATTATAAGATGAAATGTGGGCACGATGTGTCGTGAGTGAATAATGAGGATATTTGGCACGTGAATTATCTGTGCAGTTATGATATGAAATGTGGGCACGAGGTGTTGTGATGAAGTGATAATGATATTTGGCACGCGAATTCTCCGTGTAGTTGTGATATGAAATGAGGGCACGAGGTGCTGGGAAAATATGATGATTTAATTATGGGCACGAGGTGCCGTGGAAATATGAAAATGGGCTGAGACATGTGTTTACGACAAATATGAAAATGGGATGAGACCCGTATGTTTATGATTATGAAATGAGGTGTCACATGGTGACTTTTTAACTGAAAGAATTATATTCAAAATATTTATTTGGAAGGATTTTTATTCAAAAAGAATTATATGAAGAATTGTATTTGAAAGATATTTATTTGAGGAAATTATAGTTGAAAAGATTTATTGAAAGAATTATATTTGAAAAATAATTATTTGAGAAAACTACATTTGAAAGAGAGTTATTTGGAAGAATTATATGTGAAGGATATTTATTTGAAAAACGTGAATTAATTGGGCGTACATGTATTTATTAATTCTTGGGGTGATATTTACGGTGTTCTTGTTGTCTTGCTGCGCATACCACTGGTCGTTTTATCATGCCCTTATTGCTATCTGTTTCCTAGTATTTGTATATTATTTTGCACAAGTTATTAGACCAGTGAGTGTCGTGACTGTACCTCGTCTCTACTCCATTGAGGTTAGTCTTGATACTTACTCGGTACCATCCGTGGTGTACTCATACTACACTTCTGCACATTATTTTTGCAGAGCTAGGTATTGGAGTTATCGGAATTGAGTAGCGTTAAAGCGGGATCGTAAGGATTTGTAACGACCCGACCGGTCGTTTTGAGTATTACAACCCTGTTTCCTCATTTACTACTTAAATTGTAATTTACAGTTGTTGTGTGAATTGCCAGGGTAATTGGTTCGGGTCCGATGAGGTTTTGGAATGAATTGGACCATTTAGTTTCAAGGTTTACAACTTAAGTTAAATAGTAACCGGATGTCGACTTATGTGTAAACGATCCCGGAATGGAGTTTTAATGATTCCAATAGATCCGTATGGTGATTTTGGACTTAGGAGCGTGTCCGAAAAATTATTTGGAGGTCCGTAGTGGAATTAGGCTTGAAATGCCGAAAGATGAATTTTTTGGAAGTTTGACCGGGGGTTAACTTTTTGATATCGGGGTCGGAATCCGATTCTAGAAATTGGAATAGGTCCGTAATGTGAAATGTGACTTGTGTGTAAAATTTGAAGTCATTCCGGATTTATTTGATGTGTTTCGGCACAAGATATAAAATATGATATTCCAAAGTTCAATGAATTCGAATTGAGGTGTGATTCGTCGTTTTGATGTTGTTATGTGTGTTTTGAGGCCTCGAGTAGGTCCGTGTTATGTTATGGAACGTGTTGGTATATTTGGTTGAGGTCCCGAGGTGCTTAGGTGTATTTTTGGATCATTGGTTGAGAGATTTATAAAGTTAAGAAATTTGGGAGTTTGGCCATGGTAAATCCCGGGTCAATATGACCTCTTTTCAGTGTTTTGAGTGTGCGAGAAGGTCCGTAGCGTGTTTTATGATTAAAATGCATATATAGTTTGTGTCCGAGTGATTCCGGATGAGTTTCGGGATGAGTTTTGAGCGAGACCGGGCATTTCGGCACTCTAATATTGTTTTGGCACTTTCGAGGACGCGGACCGTGCATTTTGGGTGCTGAGGCGAAGGAGGGACGCGGACCGTGCTCAAACTTTCGCTGAGGCGAAGGAGGAACGCGGTCAGCTGCAGAATTTCGCGGCCGCGCTCAAAGTTTCATGGACCGCGCTCCAGGAAGATATGCAGCTCCGCTAGTCCGACTTCGAAAGCCTATATCTTTTGCTCTACAAGGAATTTTGAGATGATTCAAAAACGACAGTTGTAGCCCTTCGTGTCTAGTTTCCAGAAATATAAATAAGTCATCATTTGGATATTTGTAGAGAAAGTTATGGCCAAAATACTAAACCCTAGCAGTGTTTCCACCAAACTTTCGCGGCCGCGGTAAGGCGTTCACGGAGGCGGTGGAAATACGCGGTCAGCATATTGAGAATCCGAGAGGTGCACTATATATCCGGGGTTTAGGTTTTTATTTTATTTTTGGAATTTGGGAGCTCGGTTGGAGACGATATTTCGTGGGTTTTTCAAGAAATTCATCGGGGTAAGTGATTTTAACTCAGATTTGGTTAACATACATGAATATATTATTGTTTTCATCATGTAATCAGTGTTTTGAGGTGAAAATTTGGGAAAATTGTAGAAAGTTTATAAAACAAATTTTCGAGATTTGAACACCGATTCAGAGTCGGATTTAAGTGAAATTAGTATGGTTGAACTCGTAATTGGATGGGTTGTCGGATTTTGTAAGTTTCGTCTGATTACGAGATGTGGGCCCCACGGGTGATTTTTGGGATATAATTTTGGATTTTGTGTAAATATTAGTATTTTGATATGGAATTAATTCCTATAAATTTTGTGGGCTGAATCAAATTAATTGTGACTAGATTCGAGCCGTTTGGGAGTTGATACACGCATAATGGGATTTTTGGAGCATTGTTTAGCTTGCTCTACATTGGATTCGGCTTGTTCGAGGTAAGTAACTCTTCTAATCTTGGAGTTGAGGGTATAAACTCTGAATATATATATTTCGTAAATTGTTAGGAGGTGACGCACATGATAGGCGACGGGCGTGCGGGCGTGCACTATAGAAATTGTGACATAATTGTTTCTGTGGAATTTTGTAGTTAAGATCTTGGCATTTTCCATGCGATTTTATGAGTTAAAGAAATTGAGCTGAAAAGCATATTAAAAATCATGTTGAGGCTATGTGGAGTATTATTGGGACCTACAGATGTCATATTATTGTGAAATATTTATTTTTTGAAAATTCATACTCAGTCATATTCATTTCATTGCATATCATATCTCAGTCTCTGTTGTTATTTATTGATACATCATATCATCATTTTGGGATATTCTCATGACATTGTGAGCCCATGAAAGAGAGACTAGAGACATTGATAACTGAGGGAGGCCGAGAGCCTAATTGTGAGGATATTTTTGGATCGTCCTGTACGCCGCAACAGACCATGTTGGCTTTATATATATTATACTATTGCACGTGAGTTGGCCGTGCATCACATGAATTATCCGTGCGAATCCAGATATTATTATAGCACGTGAGTTGTCCGTGCGGATCCAGATATTATTATAGCACGTGAGTTGTCCGTGCGGATCCAGATATTATTATAGCACGTGAGTTGTCCGTATAGCACGTGAGTTATCCGTGCGGATCCAGATATCATATTATACACGTGAGTTGTCCTTGATTATAGCGCTTGGGTTGTAGGAGCCCCTCATGAGTCTGTACACACCACCAGTGAGCGCAGTCGACTATAAACAGGGATCGGGCTGCACACCACAATATGTATTGTATAGTGCTGAGTGATTGAGTGTTCTGAGCATAGTGAGAGAGAATGTGAGACAGTGAGATTGAGTTCTCTGAGAGTGTGAGTACATGAGTACAATCTCTGAGATACATTGTATTAACATGCACACATGACATACATGCATAGAGATGTGTTTTCCTCATGCTGTATGGTATCTCATTATTCATGATTTCTCACACATGTTGACAGATGGGCATAGTAATGCATTTGTTTTACACTGGTTAATTGGAAAGAAAATGAGATATTTTATTTATTATTGAAAGGATTTTGGAAAAATTATTGTTTTCAAACTATTCATATTTTGGGCAACTTCGGCAAACGATTTCTATTTTCACTGATGTATTTGAAAGGAAGAATTATTATTTTTGAAATCATGATTTGGCTGAGCATTTTATCTCTGAGTTACTTCTGGTATTATTTGTTTATGTTGTTATGGACTATTGTGGACTATTGGTTGTTGACCCGACCTTGGTGGAAGCTCGTCACTACTTTCAACCTACGGATAGGTTTGTTACTTACTCAGTACATGGGATCGTTTGTACTAATACTACACTTCTGCACATTGCGTACAGATGTTGGATGTTGTTGTTGTTGTGCTCGATGGTTGCCGGACTTGAAGATGTATCTGTGTTCCTGTTATAGTTGCCTCTTTTTCAGGGTAGCCTTAGATTTATAAATGCTCTGTTTATGTATTATTCAAACATACTATGTATTTATTTCATTTCCGCTTTGTATACTCTATTCTTAGAAGCTCATGATTTGTACTACCAGTTCTTGGGGAAATGTATTGGTTTTCGATATTTCTTTTAATTAATTTCATTGGAATTAGATAGTTGGTAATTGGCTTACCTAATGGGTTGGGTTAGGTGCCATCACGACTAGTTGAATTTTGGGCCATGACAGGATTCAAGGTAGAGCTGCTTGGCCGTCGCAATTCCTTGGAGTCTTTTCCTTTCATTG
Source organism: Nicotiana otophora (assembly GCA_000715115.1). Lineage (NCBI taxonomy): Eukaryota > Viridiplantae > Streptophyta > Magnoliopsida > Solanales > Solanaceae > Nicotiana > Nicotiana otophora. The sequence goes on from AWOL01S0006306.1 coordinate 52,491, forward strand.
AACTGTTAATTTGTAATCAAACAGTATTGTATATTCGGTCCTCATGATCATTCCATGTATTCAGTTAGAGATCGTGACTAAGCACTACCCGACTTGGGAGGTAGTATATTGCAATTAGTTCCGAAAAAAATGGCTTCAAAATGTAATTGAAATCGGCTTACCTAGTCTTAGAGACTAGGTTCCATCGCGACGCCTGTGGTGGGATTTTGGGTCATGACAATGAACCAGATAGAAGAACCAGTTCCAAGTGTCTATCTTTTATTCTAGTTCAATTGTAGTAGGTACTTTCATATTGTACCTTTCAGCTTTATCTAGAGGCAATTGTAATAGGTACTTAGAGTATTCAAGTTAGAGTTAACTTGAAGTTGTCGCAACAGTTAGAGGATGTGTACCACAATGAGATTAGAGTTAATCCTAGGTTTACAAAAGTATTTTGTAAATGCAGTTTTTTGGCTCAGTGATTTAGTGAAGAGTTTTGAAAAAATCCTACTTGGAAGTAGGTCGTGGTTTTGTTTTTTACCTTTTGAGCAATGTGTTTTCCACGTAAAAATTCTTCTGTTCTTTAATTTGTGGATTTATTATTCCACAACAGTAGTATAAGGAACACATAGAAGAACTAGGTCCTTCTATAATCTGTTCACGCAAACACTGGACACCATACAAATCACCCCCTCTTGTGTGGTATTGAAGTTAAAACAACAGTAGCTTTATAGACGAGTTAAGTTGAACCCATACCTTTCGACGTGGAGCACAAATTAATGAGTAATAGTTCACTAAAATCGTAACAAATTGTAGATATGAACCCATAACTTTAAGAATATAATGAGTTCAGTACTAAAAATCTTAAAGGTTGAACCTATAAAGTTTACATCCTGGATTTGCCTCTGACCACCTGTGAGTATCTTCTATTGGGTCTTTCAAAAATTGAAACATCATTTTGCTAAAACACAGTTTTGGGAAACAAGGGTTATACCCGTTTTATGCGTTCTGAGAAAGAGGATAAACTTGGTTTTTGATCAAGTCGGACATATACCGAAGGTGGATCTAGAATACGGGTTACAAGGTCGGTAGAATTCAGTAATTTTGGTTTAAAATCTGTATTTATCTTAAGAAATCTATTGAATACGTATAAATTATCTAACGATCGGAGGATCCGGGCCATTTCGAGTTGCACATGGAACAAGATCACTTTTGTGAGTTTTCTTTAGGAATATATGGGTAAGAGCTAGGTTTTTTCCGGGGTTCTGGGTATTATATCTTGTGATTTTAGGAATTGTTTAACCGGCTATTAGGCAAATATTAGGTCGGGTTTTATTTATTTAGTTGTTAATCTGGAAAAGTGCTCTTGGGTATGGGAGAATTATACTCCTAGCTTAGACCATGAAAAGAAATCACTTAAATTTGTTGCCTTTTCTGCGATTTGAATCTTGTTTCTTATGGTATTTATAGTAAACTTTTATGATGTTAGTCACGCACTTGGTACCTGAGGAAGAGTTAGGATTTCAATGTTATATTCGTACATATTTAATGAATTCTAAATATCAAATACACTGTTTGAGCAAAAACCACTGGGTTTGACCGTAGCTTGGCTTGTGCCCCCGCCCCTGCTTGGTGCTCTTATGGTATTTATTCTAAATTTAAGTTTGTTAATTTGATAGTTAGTGGTCGTTCGGTTGACAGTATTGACATAATTAATCCCCACAAAAAATCCCACATAAGAAGATGATGTAGTATTTGGTTGGCTACGTAAGAAACAATAATTGATGCATAACAAATGCAGCCTTAGGTTGAATGCAGAATTTGGTTGGCGGTATTAAATAACATCTCCATCAAGTATAAGGGGTTTTACCTCATGCTTTGGTAGATAAGTAATTCTTGTATAACAAACCCTACATTATAATCTCAGCATAATTGGTATGTGAACCAAACGACCCCTTAGCATACTGCCAACTCCCTTTTCTTGAGTTGGTGCTCTCAAGTTGATTATGTTTCTGGGTTTCAAAAGAGAGTTTGCGTTTTGAAATGAAATGTTACATATTGCTCTGTTGCAGCTGCCTCTGAAGAGGTAAAACAATGGTTCTTTGATGCTATATTAGTTGCAAAATTTGATTCCCCTCTTAGCTAGGAAAAAGCCATATACTTTTAGGTGTTAGATCTGGTTGATATCTTATCGTAAAAGGGCAGCCCGGTGCACTAAGTTCCCGCTATGCACGGGGTTTGGGGAAGGGTCGGACCACAAGGGTCTATTGTACGCAGTCTTACCCTGCATTTCTGCAAGATGTTGTTTTCGCGACTCGAGCCCGTGACCTTTTGGTCACACGGCATCAACTTTATTGTGGCTTAATCAAAAGAATGGTGAAGTTTATTTGCTTGGAATTATTCACTTGTTGCAAAAAATATGCACAAATCAAACGGCTTCTAAGCCATGCTAGTTTTACAAAGATTAGCCAAAAATACAGGTCTCATATATATTAGAGAATAGTTTCTAGCTGCACGGGTTTACTCTGGTGCTTAAAATTAATTAGTTTAATTCTATTTTCTCTTCAAAATGGCAGATACTTCCTCCTTTTTGTTGATGTTAAATTTACTGTTTGAAGTTTTAATGTCTTGCTTTAATCGTGTAGCCATTTTAGTTTGCGATGGTAATATAGGAACTGCACCTTTTTTCATTATATAGATGTTAGATTTAATTTTTCTTTTGGGGTTTGCTTTATATTTGAGATGCATTTGACTCTCAACTTAAAATCAGAAATTCCAAAACTGAGGACTTTTAATATTATTACTATTACTTTTTTAAAAATAAGACAGGTTACACTAATGACATATATAACTTAAACTCTTTATAACCATATACATCATGTACTACTAGAAAACTGGAATTTTACGTCCAAAAATTTCCGATCGAAATCGGTCATAAAAATAACCGACTCTCATCTGTGATGACCCAAAATGTCATCTTTAAATTTAATAACTAATTCCATATTCTAAGACCTCAAAAAGTACTATTTATCATTCATCGACTTGCGTGTGCAGTTCGTAAAATTTTCTGAAAAGTTTTTTATGTGAAAATGGATTAAAATGTGAATTAGAATTTTAAAACTCAACGGAGTTGACTTTGGTCAACATTTTGAGCAAACGGACTTGGATCAGTGTTTTGACAGTTCTGGTAGGTCCGTATCGTGATTTGTGACTTGGGCGTATGCCCGGAATCAAATTCCGAAGTCCCTAGCTCGAGATATAAAATTTTGATGTAAAATTAAAATTTTAAGTTCAAATAGTGACCGGATGTCGAATTATGTACAAACGACCCCAGGATAGAATTTTGATGATTCCAACAGCTCCGTATTTTGATTTTGGACTTAGGAGCGTGATCGGAAATTTATTTGAAAGTCCATAGTGAAATTAGGCTTGAAATGGCTAATATAGGAATTTAAAGTTTGGAAGTTTGACGAGGGAGTTGACTTTTTGATATTGGGGTCGGAATCTAGTTCTGAAATTTTTCATAGCTCCGTTATGTCATTTATGACTTGTGTGCAAAATTTGAGATCAATCGGAGTTGATTTGATAGATTTCGACATCGACTGTAGAAGTTGAAAATTCTAAGTTTCATTAAGCTTGATTTGGAGCCTAATTCGAGGTTTTAGCATCGTTTTAGGTGATTTGAAGTTTCAAATAAGTTTGTATGATATTTTAGGACTTGTTGGTATATTTTGTTGATTTTCCGAGGGCCTCAGGTGAGTTTCGGATGGTTAACGGATCAAAAGTTAGACTTAAATTCTGCTGCAATATTTCCTCTTCTGTTGGATATTCTGGGCTGTGATCGAGCCTAGATATCGAGCCCAAGTATCGAGCCCAGGGTTGACGAGGCTCAGGCTCGAGCTTGAGATTGAAGCCATGATTGAAGGTCGAGCTCGAGGACATGATCGAAAGCAAGGCTCGAGGGCCAGGATCGAGACCCATGATCGAAGGTCACAATCGAAGGCACATGCTCGATGCCATGATCGAAGGACCAACCTCGATGCCATGATCGAGGCCATGACCGAGGTCCAGTCTCAAGCTTGTGATCGAAGCCACGATCGAGGCCCAGTTCGGGGACCAGTTCCGAAGGCTGCCTCGGCAGATTTATAAAAGAGGGCATTCGTCCCATTCGCCATTTTTAACAAATTGGAGCATGAGAATAGGCGATTTTGGATAGAATTTCAAGGAAAGATATTGGGGTAAGTGATTCTAACTCGGATTTGGTCTATATACACAAATATATTATTATTTTCACCATTTAATTAGTGTTTTGAGATTGAAATTTGGGAAAATTTTAGAAAACTCATATAAATGAATTTTTGAGATTTCGGTATCGATTCGGAGTCGGATTTGAGTAAAACTTGTATGGTTGGACTCGTAACTGAATGGATTATCAGATTTCATATTGTTCGCTTGATTCCGAGATGTAGGCCCCACGGATGAAGTTTTAATTAATTTCGGAATTTTTAATAATAATATAGTATTTTCTTATAGAAGTGATTCCTATAAGTTTTAGTGATTGTATCGAATTATTGTTGGTTAGATTCGAGCCAATCGAAGTTGGATAATCGAGGAAAAGGCCTACTAGTGAATTAAAATGGAGCAAGACGAAGTAAATCTCTTGTCTAATCTTGTGAGGGGGAAATTACCCCATAGGTGATTAAATAAAATAATTATTGCTAATTATAGGGGCTACGTACACATGAGGTGACGAGAGTCCGTGCGTAGCTATTATTAATTCTAAAGTTTGGGTAATTTAGGACTCAAAAGCATGAATTACTTGTATAAATTGTATTCTTTGTTTAATTAATATTATTTGTATGTATATATATATATATATATATATATATATATATATATATATATATATATATATATATATATATATATATATATTGTGAACTGTTAGATAAAAATATTAAAGGATGGAAATCTCATATACTTGATTTTTCTGTTTACATTAATTAATTGTTAAGAGAGATTGTTCTTCCTCCTGAATTTATCCTATAATAAATATACTGTCATTCCGGAGGTACTTAAGAAAAAGTCCTCCTTTCTTGTGGAGCGAGCCGAACGTCTCGACAGGATAGATGCATCTATGGATCGTGCCGCATGTCCCTTGGCGGTGTACACGAAACTCTGGATCGGGCCGTATGACCTCGGCAGAAATCGTACTTAATAATAATAATTACACGATACTTTGATAGTTTATTGTAGCTTGTGAAGCTAATTGATAAAATTTGAAATCTTTGGAATTTAAGGATTATTATCCCTTCTAGCTAAGGAATTATTGTTATTCCTGTAAATGAGATTAATTGATAAATTAAAATTTTATTGGAATTGAAGGAATTTAGTTAATATATTGAGAATTGTTGCATTTGAAGGAATTTAATTATTTCTGCTGGTTAAATAAATTATTGTTATATTCTGTGAATCATGCTGAATTATATATTCTAGTTTTATTTCAATTATTATTATTGACCAGTAGTAAGTGTCAAAGTCGGCCATCTCGTCTCTACCACTTCGAGATTAAGCTTGATACTTACTGGGTACACATTGTTTACATACTCATACTACACTTACTGCACTTTTTGTGCAGGACCTGAGGCAAGTACTAGTGGGGGACCTACCGTCTTACACCCACGTTATCCATGGGCATAGAGGTGAGCTGCCTTTCTGAGTTGTTCTGCACCTACCAGTGTCTCTCCTTGTATTATTTTTCATTCTGTCTATTTTTATTTCAGACAGTATTTAAAGTTTTGTATAATCTACTGGATGCTCATACACTTGTGACACCAGGTCTTGGCATACACATTGGTAGAATTTGGTATTTTATTATTTTTCTTAGATTAAAAGTTTAATCAATAGATGTTTAATTTATTAGTTAGTTTGCCTAGCTGTAGTGTTGGGCACCATCACGACCTATATGTGAATTGGGTCGTGACAACATGGTATCAGAGCACTAGGTTCACGTAGGTCTCACAAGTGTTGAGCAGACCTAATAAAGTCTTGCAGATCGGTACGGAGACGTCTGTACTTATCTTCGAGAGGCTATAAAGTGTTAGGAAACTACCTTTCTTCATATTCCATCATGCAATTAATGTAGTACTAAAAATTCTTCTTTTATTCTCTCATAGATGGTGAGAACGCGCTCTAATGAGGTTCCAGACCAGGGAAGAGATGCTCCCCCAGTTGCTAGAGGCCGAGGCAGAGGCCGAGGGAGGGGTACAGCTCGTGGTAGAGGGCTAGGACGTCCCAGGACTGTTCCAGTTATGCCACCAGTGGGTCCAGTAGAGAATCCCATTGTCGAGGAACAGGGTGAGGTACCTGGGCAGAGCCAGCTCCGGTGGATTTCACATATGCAACGGGATTTCAAGATGTCATGGGTCGTATGCTGCGGTTCATGGACAATGTGACTCAGGCCGGTTTATTTCCGACAGACCCAACCGCATCTTTGGCGGGCAGGGGAGCACAGACCCCTATCGCACATGCTCATGGACAGGAAGCTGCTGTATATCAGACCCAGGGTGCACTACCCGTGGGTGGAGCCCAGCCAGTGGCAACAGCTACACCTGAACCCAGGCCAGTTGCAGCCGCTGATCCTCAGAAACTATTGGACAGATGGACTAGACTACATCCTCCTATCTTTAGGGGTGAGCGACATGAGGATCCCCGGGATTTCATTGATCGGTTTAAGGATAGACTGTACAACATGAGGATATTGGAGTTTCTTAGGGTAGACTTTGCTACTTTTCAGCTAGAGGGAAGAGCCCGTAGATGGTGGAAGTCTCATGTTCTTGGTAGACCAGCAGATTCTCCTCCCATAACTTGGGACAGGTTCACCCGTATCTTCCTAGACCGGTATATTCCACCCTCCCAGAGGGAAGAGTTGAGGTTTCAGTTTGAGCGGCTCCAGCAGGGTCAGATGTCAGTGACCGGTTATGAGGCGAGGTTTTATGAGTTATCTCGCTATGCACTTATGATACTCCCTACTGAGGTTGTGAGAGTGCGAAGGTTTGTTGCGGATTTACATACTGGCATTCAGGCCACTATGGCTAGAGAGGTTGAGATGGGTACTTCTTATGAGCTAGTCGTGGAGATAGCCCGGAGGATTGAGGGTGTATGTCAGTGGAGCTGAGAGCAGGGTATGAGAAATAAGCGGTTCAGGTATTCTGGAGAGTTCAGAGGTGCTCCGTCTGAGGGCAGAGGTTAGTTCGTGAGAGCGCAGTCCAGCGGGCCCCCAGATCCAGCACCACCGCCTCCTCGGGGTGTTCCAGTGCAACCTTATTTCAGTGCTATACCAGAGAGTTCTTATTGCCCACCAGCTATTCTGGGTCATCCCATTGGGTATTCAGTTCCTCAGGGCCAGAATCTTAGTCAGCAGCCCATCGCACCAAAGAGTTGTTATGAGTGCGGGGATCCCAGTCACATATAGAGATTTTGCCCCAGACTTCGGGGTAAACTAGTGCAATAGGGTCAGCATCCTATGATTACCGGACCAGTTGCTCCACCAGTAGTTTGACCACCAAGAGGAGGAGGATAGGTGGGTAGAGGCCATCCTAGAGGTAGAGGATAGCCAGGCGGAGGCCAGCCAGTTGGTGCTCCAACTAGATTCTATGCTTTTTCGGCCAGATCAGAAGCAGAGGCCTCAGATACTGTGATTACAGGTATTATTTCTATTTGCGGCAAAGATGCCTCAGTATTATTTGATCCAGGATCCACGTATTCATACGTGTCATCTCTATTTGCTCCATTCATGGGTATTTCTCGTGAGTCCTTGAGTACTCCTATTTATGTGTCCACTCCTGTGGGTGATTCTGTTATTGTGAACCAGATATACTGGTATTATATTATTATATGTTGTGGTTATGAAACTAGAGCAGATCTCTTATTGCTCGAGATGACCGATTTTGAAGTTATTCTGGGCATGGACTGGTTATCTCCATATCATGCTATTCTAGATTGTCATGCCAAGACTGCTACCTTGGCTATTCCAGCATTTCCTAAGTTGGAGTGGAAGGGTGCGCCTACTAATTCATTTAATCAAGTTATTTCTTTTATAAAGGCTCAACACATGGTTGAAAAGGGTTATTTGGCTTATCTAACCTATATTCGGGATACTACTGCAGAGACTCCGACTATTGATTCAGTGCCTGTAGTTCGGGAGTTCTCCGATGTAATTCCGTCAGATCTTCCAGGTATGCCACCTGATCGTGATATTGATTTTTGTATTGACTTGGCTTCAGATACCCAGCCTATATTTATCCCACTGTATCGCATGGCTCCGAAAGAATTGAAAGAATTAAAATAACCGCTTGAGGAGTTACTAGCCAAAGGGTTCGTCAGACCGAGTGTATCGCCTTGGGGTGCACCGGTATTATTTGTGAAGAAGAAGGATGGAACAATGCGGATGTGTATTGATTACCGCCAATTGAACAAAGTCACTATTAAGAACAAGTACCCGTTGCCGCGTATTGATAATCTATTTCATCAATTGCAGGGTGCTAGGGTGTTCTCTAAGATCGACTTGAGGTCGGGGTACCATCAGCTGAAGATTCGGGATTCGGATGTTCCGAAGACTGCTTTTCGGACTAGATATGGTTATTATGAGTTTCTGGTTATGTCCTTCGATTTAACTAATGCCCCGACAATGTTTATGGATCTGATGAACAGGGTATTCAGGCCATATATTGATTCGTTTGTCATTGTCTTTATTGATGACATTTTGATCTACTCGCGCAGTAAGGAGGAGCATGAGCAGCATATGAGAGTAGTGCTTTAGACATTGCGGGAACAAAATCTATATGGTAAGTTTTCTAAATGTGAGTTTTGGCTAGAGTCTGTAGCATTTTTGGGGCATATTGTATCGGGTGATGGTATTAAGGTTGATCCCAAAAAGATTGAGGCAGTTCAAAATTGGCATCGTCCCACATCGGCGACTGAGATCAGGAGTTTTCTAGGTTTAACAGGTTATTATCGTCGATTCATGGAAGGATTTTCATATATTGCGGTGCCTTTGACCAAATTAACTAGAAGGGTGCTCTGTTCCGATGGTCCGATGATTGTGAGGTGAGCTTTCAGAAGCTCAAGACAGCATTAACCACAACACCAATTTTAGTGTTGCCTTTCGGTGTGGGGATGTATACAGTATATTGTGTCACTTTACGAGTTGGTTTGGGTTGTGTATTAATACAGGAAGGGCGAGTTATTACATATGCTTCATGTCAGCTGAAGCCCCACGAGCAGAATTATCCGGTACATGATTTGGAGTTAGCTGCGATTGTTCACGCTCTTAAGATTTGGAGGCATTATCTTTATGGGGTGTCTTGTGAAGTTTACACTGATTATCGCAGTTTGCAGCATTTGTTCAAGCAGAAGGACCTAAATTTGAGGCAGCACAGATGGATGGAATTACTGAAGGATTATGATATTACTATCCTATACCATCCGGGTAAAGCAAATGTGGTTGCAGAGCCTTGAGTAGAAAGGCGGAGAGTATGGGTAGTTTGGCTTTCATTTCAGCAGAGGAGAGGCCATTAGCTTTAGATATTCAGTCCTTGGCCAACAGACTTGTCCGGCTGGATATTTCAGAGCCAGCCGAGTTCTTGCATCTGTTATAGCTCAGTCTTCACTATTTGAGCAGATCAAGGCTCGCCAGTATGATGATCCACACTTAATGGTTCTTCGAGAAACGATACTACGAGGTGATTCCAAGGAAGTTACTATTGTAGCGGATGGTGTTCTACGACTCCAGGATCATCTATGTGTTCCTAATGTGGATGGACTGAAGAAAAAGATCCTAGAGGAAGCACACAGCTCTCGGTATTCTATTCATCCAGGTGCTACAAAGATGTATCGTGACCTGAGGCAGCATTATTGGTGGCGGCGAATGAAAAAGGACATAGTTGAGTATGTAGCTAGGTGTTTGAATTGCAAGCAAGTTAAATACGAACACCAGAGGCCAGGTGGCCTACTTCAGCAGATGACTATACCAGAGTGGAAATGGGAACGCATCACTATGGACTTTGTAGTTGGGTTGTCGCGGACCTTGCGGAAGTTTGATGCAGTTTGAGTCATTGTTGACAGGTTGATCAAGTTGGCACATTTTATTCCTGTTGTGACTACGTATACTTCTGAGAGGTTTGCCCAGATTTATATTCAGGAGATAGTTCGGTTGCACGACGTGCCAATTTCTATCATATCAGATAGAGGCCCTCAGTTTACTTCATATTTCTAGAGAGCATTACAAAGTGAATTGGGGACATGTGTAGAGCTCAGCACAACTTTTCATCCGCAGACCGACGGGCAGTTAGAGCGGTCAATTCAGATTTTGGAGGATATGATCAGGTCATGTGTGATTGACTTTGGAGGTCAGTGGGATCGTTTCTTGCCTTTGGCCGAGTTTGCTTATAATAACAGTTACCGATCCAGCATCGAGATGGCTCCATTTAAGGCTTTATATGGTCAGCGATGTCGTTCGCCCATCGGGTGGTTTGATCCCGGTGAGGCTAAGTTATATGGTAATGATTTGGTGAAGGATGACTTAGAAAAGGTAAAGTTGATTCAGGAGTGACTCCGTACAGCGCAGTCCAGACAGAAGAGTTACGCGGATCAGAAAGCGCGTGATTTATCATTTATGGTAGGTGAAAAAATTTCTCTTGAAAGTTTCGCCGATGAAGGGAATCATGAGATTTGGGAAAAAAGGGAAATTGAGCCCAAGGTTTACAGGCCCATTTAAGGTGTTGAAACGAGCTGGGGAGGTTGCTTATGAGCTTGCATTTCCACCTAGCCTATCGTGAGTTTATCCGATTTTCCATGTATCTATGCTCCAAAAGTATCATGCCGACCTATCACATGTGTTAGACTTCAGTATAGTTCAGCTAGATAAAATCTTGGGTTATGAAGAGGAGCCAATTGCCATTGTTGTTAAACAGGTCCGCCAGTTGAGGTCTAAGAGGATTTCTGTAGTAAAAGTCCAGTGTAGGGGCCAACCAGTCGAGGAAGCGACATGGGAGGCCGAGGAAAACATGCAGACAGATATCCACACTTATTCAGCACTTCAGGTATAATTCTAAACTTGTTCGAGGACGAACGTTTGTTTTAGAGGTGGAGAATGTGATGATCCAAAATATCATCTTTCAATTTAATAATTAATTCCGTGTTCTAAGACCTCGAAAAATACTATTTATCATTCTTCGACTCGCGTGCATAGTCCGTAAAGTTTTCTGGAAAGTGTTTATGTGAAAAATAGATTAAAATGTGAATTAGAGCTTTAAAACTCAACGGAGTTGACTTTGGTCAACATTTTGAGCAAACGGACTTGGATTAGTGTTTTGACAGTTCTGGTAGGTCCGTATCGTGATTTGGGACATAGGCGTATGCCCGGAATCAAATTCCGAGGTCCCTAGCCCGAGATATAGAATTTTGATGAAAAGGTAAAAATGTAAGTTCAAATAGTGACCGGATGTCGAATTATGTGAAAACGACACCGGAATAGAATTTTGATGATTCCAATAGCTCCGTATGGTGATTTGGACTTAGTAGCGTGATCGAAATTTTATTTGAAAGTCCGTAGTGAAATTAGGCTTGAAATGGCTAAAATAGGAATTTAAAGTTTGGAAGTTTGACCGGGGAGTTGACTTTTTTCTATCGGGGTTGGAATCCAGTTCTGAAAGTTTTCATAGCTCTGTTGTGTCATTTATGACTTGTGTGCAAAATTTGAGGTCAACCAGAGTTGATTTGATAGGTTTCGACATTGAATGTAGAAGTTGAAAATTCTAAGTTTCATTAAGCTTGAATTGGAGCGTAATTCATGGTTTTAGCGTCGTTGTAGGTGATTTGAAGTTTCCAATAAGTTCGTATGATATGTTAGGACTTGTTGGTATATTTGGGTGAGGTCTCGAGGGCCTCGGGTGATTTTCAGATGGTTAACGGATCAAAAGTTGGACATAAAAGCTGCTGTAATTTTTCCTCTTATGTTGGATATTCTGGGCTGTGATCGAGCCCAGATATCTAGCCCTGGTATCGAGCCCAGATATTGAGCTCAGGTATCGAGCCCTTGGTTGACGAGGCTCAGGCTCAAACTTGAGATCGAAGCCACGATCGAAGGTCCAGCTCGAGGACATGATCGAAAGCAAGGCTCTAGGGCCAGGATCGAGACCCATGATCGAGGGTCACAATCGAAGGCACATGCTCGATACCCTGATCGAAGGCCCAGCTTCGATGCCATGACCGAGGTTCATTCTCGAGCTTGTGATCGAAGCCACGATTGAGGCCCAGTTCGGGGACCAGTTCCAAAGGTTGCCTGGGCAGATTTATAAAAGAGGGCATTCGTCCCATTCGCCATTTTTAACAAATTGGAGCTTGAGCACATGCGATTTTGGATAGATTTTCAAGAAAAGATATTGGGTAAGTGATTCTAACTCGGATTTGGTCTATATACCCAAATATATCATTGTTTTCACCATTTAATTAGTGTTTTGAGATTGAAATTTGGGAAAATTTTAGAAATCTCATATAAATGAATTTTTGAGATTTCGGTATCGATTCAGAGTCGGATTTGAGTGAAACTGGTATGGTTGGACTCGTAATTGAATGGGTTGTCAGATTTCATAACTTTTACCGGATTCCGAAATATAGGCCCCACAGATAAATTTTTAATTAATTTTGGGAGTTTTAATGAAAATGTAGTATTTTCTTATAGAAGTGATTCCTATGAATTTTAGTGATTGTATCGAATTATTGTTGGTTAGATTCGAGCCAATCGAAATTGGATAATCGAGGAAAAGGCCTACTAGTGGATTAAATTGGAGCATGACGAGGTAAGTCTCTTGTCTAATCTTGTGAGGGGGAAATTACCCCATAGGTGATTGAATTAAATAATTGTTGCTAATTGTGGGGACTACGTACGCACGAGGTGAAGAGAGTCCGTGTGTGGCTACTATTAATGCTAAAGTCCTGGTAGTTTAGGACTCAAAAGAATGAATTACTTGATTAGATTGTTTTCTTTGTTTAATTTTATATATATATATATATCGTAACGACCCGGCCGGACGATTTGAGAGTAATATCCCCGATCCCCTATTTACTATTTCCCCCGCACCTTTTTCTGCTTATGTGATTTGCTGGGAGGTTTTTGTTTTTGTTTTCAGAGTGTTTTGGGACACTTAGTCCCTAAAGTGAGGTTTAAGCCTTAGGATTTGGACCGTAGCCGGAACTATGTGAAGACGACTCCGGAATGGAGTTTTGTCAGTTCCGTTAGCTCCGTTAGGTGATTTTGGACTTAGAGGCATGTCCGGATTGTATTTTGGAGGTCCGTAGCTTTTTTATGCTTAAATTGGCGAAAGACAAATTTTTGGAGTTTTGGACCGGTAGCGAAAATTTTTATATCAGGGTCGGAATTCGATTCCGGAATTTGGAGTAGGTTGGTAGTGTTGAATATGACTTGTGTGCAAAATGTGGAGTCAATTGGACCTGGTTTGGTCGGGTTCGGCATCGGTTGTAGAATGTTGAAGTTTTAAGTTCTTAAGATTTGAATTGAAGGGTGATTCGCGATGTTTAGCGTTATTTGATGTGATTTGAGGGCTTGACTAAGTTCGTATGGTGTGTTAGGATTGGTCATTTTTAGATTTAAGGAGCTGGCACTTTTTGCTGGTGTTCTGCAGCTGGTTTTCCTTCATCGCGATCGTGTGAGAAGGCTCGCGATCGCGTAGAGTAATTGGGAGACCAGCTGGGTTATCTCTTTGCATTTGCCAAGAATGGGACGCGATCGCATAGGTTCGTCAGGTTATGCATCGCGAACGCGTGGGCTAGGCCGCGTTCGCGAAGAAGAAATAAGGCAGCAGTGGAATTGGGTGTTGTTCTTCGAGATCGCGTGAGGTCAGTCGCGATCGCGTAAGACTGAGGAGCTATTTCATCACGTTCGCGTGGAGATTTACGCTTTCACGTAGAGTAAAATAATGGGGCAGTGAAGTTGTTCTGATCGCGAGAGCGTTTCCGCGATCGCGATTAAGGAAAAATATCTAGGCAGAATTAAAGTTCAAAATCGAGGGTTTTTGGTTCATAACTCAAAAATTTGATTGAGAGCTTGGTAGAAGGCGAAATTTGGAGAGATTTTGGGTTTTGGGAAATGATTCTTAATTCCTTTATGGTTATATTCCAATAATCTATGGTTGATTTCATCATTTAATTTCAGATTTTGGGGTTGAAATTGGGAGAAACTTGGAAGAACTTCTTCCACAAAGATTTCGAGTTTTGGTTGGATTTGAATAATGTTTATATGGTTAGATTCGTGAGCGAATGGGTTTTCGTATTTTGTGACTTTTACCCGATTCCGAGACGTAGTCCCCACATGCAAGTTTTGAGTTAATTTCAGAATGTTTGTTAAAGTTTTGATTTCATTAATTAGATGAGACTATTATGGTTGTATTTATGATATGTAATTAGTTTTGGCTAGATTTGGGCCATTCAGAGCCGAATATTCATGGGAAAGGCATTGTGATCGATTGATTGAGCTTGGTTCGAGGTAAGTGGATTGCCTAACCTTGTGTGGGGGAACTCCACATAGGATTTGTTTTATTTTTGATAAATGAGTGTCGTGTACGTGAGGTGATGATTACGTACACGAGCTAATTGGGTAAAAACCCGATATTTCTACTAAGTAATAACATGATTTCTTTCTTACGTGAGTTTCGTCAGCATGTGTAGTATCCTGCTAGATTAGAATAGCATGCCTACTTACCTTAACTATTTACTTGAACTACGTGCAGCATGTTTAGTAAATTTACTTGTCTTTTCCTTAACTTGCACTTAGGTTGTACTGTAGAAATTTGTATCGTAACCATTGAATTCTATCATTTTCGATGCATATTTACTTTGGGACTATAGAACGGTATTCCGGGAGTTCCCCTTGTACTACATATTTACTTTGGGACTACAAAATAGTATTTCGGGAGATTCCCCTATACTGTATATTTACTTTGGGACTACGGAACGGTATTCGGGAGTTCCTCCTCTACTGCATATTTATTTTGGGACTATGGAACGGTATTCTGGGAGAACCCCCGGTACTGCATATTTATTTTGGGACTACGGAACGGTATTCCGAGAGATCATCCTACACTGCATACTTATTTTGGGACTACGGAACGGTATTCCGGGAGATCCCCTTGTATTGCACATTTACATTTGGGACTACGAGACGGTATCTTCGAAAGATCCCATGTTGTGTTTCTATGTACTGAGCTGTTACCTTCTATGATTTCACTGTTATTAGATTTCAGCCCTTTTTTTATTGGGTTATTACACTCTACCTTGTTTTATTATTTATTTACCAGTAGGGCCCTGACCTGACCTCGTTACTACTCAACCGAGGTTAGACTTGACACTTACTGGGTACTGATTGTGGTGTACTCATGCTACTCTATGCACATGTTTTTCGTGTGCAGATCCAGGTACTCCTTATCAGCCGCACTATCAATGCGCCAGGACAGCTTTGGAGACTTCAAGGTATATCTGACGCGTCCGCAGACCTCGGAATCCCATTATACTCTTTCTCCTGTCCATTACCTTTTGTATTTTTCCTTTGTATAAAGCCATTTTGGCCTGCTGCGTTGCGCAGCTCAATCCTATAAATATCCTCACAAAGGACAAATATTACTAAGTGTGAAATGTATATTGTAGAATAATTAATTCAACAGCATCACGACATCATGGGTCCTAAAATATCGGCACATAGCCTAAACATGATCTTTATTACTAGCCTCAACTTAATTCCTCTAACACGTGCCACATGTTCAGATAATAACATGATTTTTTAATTTTACTACTTCACAGGATTTATTCAAGACATACTTTATGTGGTGCACGTCTACATGTTCGTTACCTATTGTGTGTGTCACCTCCAAACAATTCATATCATACCAAATTCGTGGATTCATACCCTCAGAACCAAGTTTAGAAGTGTTACTTACCTCAAATCGTGTAATTCTCTACTTCGGTATGCCTTTGCCTCGTGAATTTGTCTCCAAACGCTTAAAATGTAGCCACAAGTAATTTGATTCAGTCAATAACAATTATTGTAATTAATTCCATAAGGAGATACTAATTTTCCAATAAAATCCGAAATTGACTCAAATATTGCCCGTGAGGCCTACGTCTCGGAACCCAACAAAATTTATAAAATATGAACGACCATCCAACCACGAGTCCAACCATACGAATTTCACCAAATTCCGACATCAACTCGACCCTCAAATCTTCAATTAAAGTCTTTGAAGATTTCTACCATTTTCAACCCAATCTATACCATTTGAACTCAACAATTTTTCCATAAACCTTATTGATATGTATAAATGATACTATTACAACAAAGAATCATACTCTTAATCGCCTATGTTTACCCAAACTCGTAACTGAAGACTAGGGGTTAGAACCTTACCTATTGGGTGAAGATCTTGTGATATTTCCTTGTTTGATTTCAAAGCTTGAATAAGATCTTGATGAACAAAGAACTTGAGCTTCTTCCTCTCTCTAGAACATTCTCCCTTCTCTCTAAAAGATGTCAGAGTTTTGCTCCAAAATGAGTCCCAAAGCCTATTTATCAAAATGGGTTTGAGTTATGAAAATAGAAATATTAATCCTCCGAAAGCAGGTCTGCGGTCGCATAATGGACCACAAAATGGGTATGCGGGTCGCAAAAGCGATGCCTAGAAATAGGCTTCACTGGGCAGGTCTGCGACCATTGTGCGGTCGCATAACTACTTCTGCGATCGCAGGATTGGTCGCAGAATCGCAATTTTCTAGACTTTGGTAATGTAGTCATAACTTCTTGTAGGAATGTCCAAATGACGAAAGGTTTGAAGCATTGTAAACTAGACGCAGAGACCTTTCGTTTGATAAGTAATACACCATATAACACTTCGTATCATGAGAGTTATGCTCATTTGACGTTAAGTTATGTGCGAACTCACTTGAAACTTTAGTCTTATGAAATTTCCAACTTCTACATTCGATGCCGAAACCTATCGAATCAAGTCCGATTGACCTCAATTTTGCACACAAGTCATAAATGACATAACAGACCTATTAAAATTTTCATAATCAAATTTCAACCCCGATATCAAAAAGTCAACCCTATAGTCAAACTTTCCAAAAATTCAACGTTCAACATTTCAAGCCTAATTCCAGTACGAACCTCCAAATAATTTTTCGGGCACGCTCCTAAGTCCAAAATCACCATACGGGGCTATTGGAATCATCAAAACTCAATTTCGGGTCGTTTACACATAAGTCACCAACCAGTCAACTATTTCAACTTAAGCTTCCAACATGAAATTTTATTCTTCTAAGTTAACCCCGAAATACCTTAAAATCAAAATCGACAATTCACACAAGTCATAATACCTCGTAGGAAGGTATTCAAGACTTCAAATAGTTGAAAGGAGCGTAAATGCTCAAAACGACCGGTCAGGTCGTTACAATCTCCCCTACTTAAATATGCATTCGTCCCCGAACGTGCCAAGAGTTGTTCCTAAGCCTTTAAATCACTGTTCCTCTTTACCATGCACATACTTGGGGTAATCCCACGTCACCCTATTCCATATAGGTCTGACAACACAATACAACTGAAAATCTTTAATTTAATCTTAGCCCAAATACCTTGGAATTTAATTCCCAACCTTCAGAATTGCTTTTCAAGACACGAATCTTACATTTACACATTGTATGAGTCTGAACAAGATGCATCGATCTATAACTATAATCACGGATATAATTACCCAGCATAATACACAACTCGCTCTCTCGTATCACCATTCCTGATCAAAGTAACTACTCCAACCCAACCAAGTACTAGTATAAAACATCATATCAAGCCAAATCTCGTTCCAAAAAACTTCGTACACTGCCAATGATGAAAGAAACAATCAAAAACTCATAATCACTCATCAGATCAACTAGCCATGGAGCTCTCCCGCCCCAACCAGAACCATAATCACTTTCTAAGTCGTTTCAATATTATACTCCTGGATATATCAGAATCAAACCTGATAGTATTCGTTC
Source organism: Nicotiana otophora (assembly GCA_000715115.1). Taxonomy (NCBI): domain Eukaryota; kingdom Viridiplantae; phylum Streptophyta; class Magnoliopsida; order Solanales; family Solanaceae; genus Nicotiana; species Nicotiana otophora. The sequence continues at coordinate 70,569 of AWOL01S0006306.1, forward strand.
TAGGTCCAATGAACTTATATTATTAAACACAACTATCCCATTAACATGCCACACCAATACAACTCAATCCACAATTGCACAACCTTGTACCCAAAATGGAAGATGTCTCAAAGTAAAGGACTCTATTGTAAATTAAAAAAATAAAATAAAACACCACAACCATAATGCTATAAGCTCATTATATATAGTAGAACCAAGACACACAAATTTAATAACAGTAACCAACTCTTCTAGAGCTCACATTAACATCACTCGCACGGACAACTCACATGTTATAGTATTAATATATGGACCCGCACGAACAACTCGTGTGCTAATAATATCAGTATATGGATCCGCACAGACAACTCACGTGCAAATAACATAATCCGCCTGGCATGGTCACATGCCTCCAGTCCAAGCATATCATATAGGAGCAATCAAATAAGTACACATGTATATGATAAATGAAATAATATTCACATGCTCCTGGACTGGTATAAATAACACACCATAGCGTAAGCATGTGCAAAGTCTGTTGTCATACTTCAAATTGGCAAGTTAACGCAAAAATAGTAACTACCCCATTTATTAAGGGGAATTAACCTCTTTGTAACCTCAAATGTAGCCCAGATAGTTCTCAACAAAGGTATGAACACGAGAAACGTTATAACTTTACGCTTAACAGTCAACTCTGGCATATCATAGCCTAAGCATTCTTTCGAGTATGAGTACTTGCCCCCATGCCCGCACATTGGCTCAAACCTTACATATATGAACACTTATTGCGCTTAGCTATCACAAATAATTAATGCAACTAGTGCCTCCACTGAGTTAAAAAAATAAAATACTCACCTCAAACAGGCCGCAACTCTAAACAATATACTTCTGTGAATGCTCAGTCTCTAAATTTATCAAACACATGAATCATCGTAACTGATCCCAGCTCCAGCGCTAGAATGACTAACACATCTTCCATTCACGATCTTCCCATGAGGAATACTTTCATAGTTCTTTCGTGCCACATAGAAATAATTTGAATATTAGCAGTCTATCAACCAGGTAAGTACTGCAATACCAATGACATTCGTAAATCAAAACACAATGCACCTTTTGAAATGCGCACCCTTCTCAGGGATTACCGAGCATATATAACATTCGTCTAAATATATAGCCGATTCTGGCAATATACAATTTTCGAAAAAATTTCAATCGACACATATACATTTTTGAATCCATTAGAACTTTTCCGAGAGTCACCCCCTTTGTTCAAATCCACATTACACCGCCCAAATGGGCCAAAAGACACGTGCCCTATTAGCACAACAAAACTCAAAGAAGTAACTCTACTTTAATACCACCTATCAAATTCATACTTCGTGCGCACTACATCATTCACGAATAGCAACTCACTCATCCCACGATTTTCATATGCTCATAAAACGTAATATAACCTGTATCCATAAATTTCCTTAATCGAGTCATTCTCGAACTCCACGCCTACAAGTCATCACTGATTCCCAAGTATACTTCAGACCAAAACAAAGAATTTGACACATAACCATGTGTTGAATTGCCAATAGAAGGCTCCCCCACTTGGCTCAAAGCCATATATTAAAATACTTGATAACTCACAATACCCATACTTTATTACTGCGTTAATACCGCAGTCAGTTCAATGAAAGGTCTTCTCAAGCTCAAGACACACCAAGCATAAAATACCTCAATCATCCGCTAATCTCGCATTCATTCTCTTAACACTCAAGTCAACATTCTCAACCAGATTCAAATTCAATTCTCAACACGTAAACCCCGCTGGCAGAAAAGAAACTCTCTATTCACATCATAAGGAACACACTTACATAAATTACTCCGCAGGAGATAACCTACCTTATTAGTCTCAAATTGGCATCTTGTTATACCCTTTCGCAACCACAATTACTATGAAATTACTTAATATTTCTGTGTCCAAACTCATTAACCACACATGAGAATTTAATTTGCCCCAAAATTTAACTACATGAAGAATCTTTCAAAACATTCACACTCGAGATTGTAAGTCACATCAAACAAAAATAAAGCACCCAATGGCCTTACTTTACATTTCAAGGAAACACTTCTCGTCATATTCAAATCATCTTAACACATCCCGCAGTTAC
>AWOL01S0006309.1:0-25235 GCA_000715115.1 Nicotiana otophora
ATTCCGACTCTGGACTTGATAAGTGCATGCATTCTTCTTCCTCATTTATAAAGAGGACAACATTATCGTTGTTTTACACCATGGCGGTTGTGTTGTCGTCATTCTTCTGGCCACTAGTTTCACCTTTGCCCTTCCTTGGATTTGGACAATCTCTTTTGAAGTGACCTGGTTGATCACAATTGTAGCAATTTCTANCTCTTGATTTGGATCGGTTCTTAGACTTCCCACGAGCTCCGGATCTACCATAGTTGCTCGAACTCCTTTGATAACTCATGCCTCTACCTTCTGTGATGAGAGTTTGTCCTTAATTTTCAGGCTTCTTCTCTTCTTCTCATTGAGTAAAAGAGCCGATGCGACGTCTTTCAACTCAATGGTAGTCTTACCGTGCAAGATGGTTGTTGCCAAATAATCGTACGAAGATGGAAACAAGTTCAATAACAAGTTGACTTTATCTTCTTTCTCGATTTTTACTTCGAGGTTGGCGAGCTATGTGATTAGTCCGTTAAACATATTAAATGTGATAAAAAATTCGTACCTTGACCCATGTGTAGGGCGTATAGCTTCTTCTTCAGGTACAATTTATTTGTCAGTGTTTTGGATGTATAGGCTTTCCAACCTTGTCCAAATGTCACATGCGGTGTCTTCATCAATGGTGTTATTTACCACATCATCTGATAAGTGTAACCCGATTGCACTAGCAGACCTTTCATCCAAGTCAGCCCAAATCTCAGTTTTCATGGTATCAGACTTTTTGGCACCAGCATCAAGTACCTTGTGTAATCCTTGTTGAATGAGCAGATCCCTCATCCTTCTTTGCCATGTTGAGAAACCGTTATCTTCGTTGAATTTTGCTACCTCGTACTTTACTCCGGACATTTTCTTTTTCACCGAGTATAGTACCACTGACAGTGAATAGTATTTTTGTGAACGAGCAGAACTTGTGTTATGATACCAATTGTTTGGAATAAACCCCTACAGAAATAATATTCACAGTAATAAAAGCGGAATAATAACGTAGCACCGATATACGGTAATTAACAAGATTAAAAGAGTGACAACACCACCAAAATATTTACGTGAAAAATCCTTTTGAATAAGAAAAAAATCACGGCCTCGAGACGAGCAATTGATATCACTATAGCAAGAAATTATATACTTTGTAGGTCCGAGTAAAATACTCCAAAGACCACTACAATACTCAAAACAAACCATCTTTTAATATTACCACCTCACTACAATATCGTTCACTCTCTATTTTTATCATAGACTATTTTCTTATACCTTGTGTGTGAAACCTCACTCTTTCTTTCTCTCTTTGTTGGTGTATATAAATGAGAGTCAAAACTCTCCTTTTATAGCTGAATCCTACTATATTTCACAATTTGCACACATTTTTCATTCTTTTTCTTCAATATTGACAATTCAACAAAGTTGGCTACCAAACCAAAGAAATTCAACAAAGTTAGTTACCAAACCAAAGAACTTCAACAAAGTTGACTCCCAAACTAAAGAAATTCTCAGTCAAATATTTTCCTTAGGTACATGTCTATTACTTTAGCTTTTGAATGATATGACCCCGTCATTTAGAACTCGAACTCGAAACTTCTCTTAAGTTGTACGATCCATATATTCTACCTCATCCCTCGGTGGAAAGAAAAACGTTAATTGATCGTAGCAGTTCTGAAGTTTAAGTTCAGAGAACAATCAAAACGCCTATGTGATACTATTACAAGTCCTACATCGTTATCAAAGTTCAGTTTTTTAAAACTAAAAGTTCCTGATGATCAGAGCAATATTGGCCCGACTTAATTTTGACGATTATGAACTGAAAATTAACAGATAAAAGGCGGGGCTAAGAATTTCGTGAATGCTATATTGCGGCTGCGGCAACATGGAATCAATGATTTTTCTTGCCTGAGTCCGGTGGTAATAGATGTTTTGAACAAAATTTAGTTAATTTAATTTTAGTAATAATATTAAATACTATAAGTAAGAACTTTAAATAGTATTTAGTAAGTGTCAATTAATTCTTTCTTCGACTAACTGTTTTCTTCTGTAACAAAATACTGCATTAAGTTGTAGACTTGTAACTACTTTTCCTAAAGATCTGTAAGTCTTTTTTGACTGTAAGAAAAGTTTTCATTGAAAAATCCCCTCAAAGGCCTGCTTCATTAGGAATTACGTAACATTTTTTTTCTCAAAAATATTATGAAACTGTTTACCCGTAAAACAGTACAGTTGAATTTATACGTTGTTTCTAGACAAGTGAATTAATTTGATCCTGAAATAATAAAATAATCGATGAATTATGCAATACTTAGCCTTATGATATAGACGAAACAACAGAAGTAACAGTTCCGGGAACATGATTTCCGGGCGCAACAACAGCGAAATCAAAAGAATAAGAAGATAAGATTGTATTGAACTTTACATAAAATATAGTGTAAGTTTGTCAAAACATTCATGTCCTTTGTAATTATAACTGAGCTCACTATTTATAGCTATGAAGGAGGTCCTCGGATCGTGCCCTTCTTTAATGTCAATTATGAGGGACATTGATAAACATGTAACGGTGAACATAAATGCCAAATTTCCTGTAACGGGTAATTTCTCTTAATGTCATAGAATATTATCTATTAAATGCTACCGGGCGAAGAGTATTTATCATATCTTTATGAGCATTATTCTTTCCGGTGACAAACGAAACAGATGCCTTCGATCTTTGGCCATTCCCCCGTCTTGGGTTCTACGTGTTCCTTTTTTGGATGGCCACGTGTCATAGCATATTTTATCCTATACAAATAGTCCTCCTGCTTTTCGGTGACATAACTTTGTGTTACCGGAAAGTTGGTAGAAACACTCTTTTGGCGGGAATTACTATAATTCCCTCTTAAGGCTTCTGACGGTTGATTATACGCATGTCTCTCCGCATTTAATGCCCCGAACACGTGTCATCCCATGATTCAGCACAATGTTTACCGATTATCGAGGTAATCATGACCATGAATTTATCCACCAAGCCTTTTACTTATACATATCAACTTGCTTCCTTATACTTCATAATTTTTCAAGCTTCCCTTATCTAACTTGCATCTTGCTCTTCATCTTTTCTCTAATTCTCTTCAAACAAAAAACCTTCTCCTTCTTCCATACAATGACTTCTTCCTCAAAGCGTACCAGTTTTTCAAAAAGCAAGAACAAGGCCGAGGACTCTGCTCCTCCAACGATGGGCTCCATCATCCCTAGAAGTCTTATTACCACAAAAGATTTCGAAGAGAAATTTCCTACTGCTAACTCTCGTACATGGACCGTTTGTAGGTATCCTTTTTCCATATGCCCTTCCAGCATTACTGTTGTGAAGGAAGACTGTCGTTGCCATGACTTGGAAATTATTGCTCCTGATCTATCGGAGCGAGTCACCCTACCCAAGGAGGGTTTTACATATTTTTACACGTATCCCTTTACTTTGGATGCGTTCTCTTTGGGTGGAGAGATTGACTCTGTGATTGCGGAGTTTTGCCTACGTTACCAAGTGTGTTTGGCATAAGTAAGTCCTTATGTATGGAGGACGGTTGCGTGCCTTCGACGTTTGTGCCAGGAAACTAGGGAGGAGATAACCTTAGCTCATATGATGAATCTCTATTCTCCCAAAATCTTCCGCAGGGGAATGATAAACCTCTGCAAGCATGGCCACCATGCTTTGTTGTCTAGCATGGATGATGACAACGACCGTGGGTAGATGGAACAGTTCGTTGCAACTGCCACTAACGACATTATTCCGGCAGCGGCTCCATCCTTTCCGGCAGCTTGGAACCGCATTCGTAAGCTCTTTGTTTAGTATTTCCTTTTACTAAATATTTTTCTACAGCCTTATTGATCCTCCATCCTTTATTTTTTTCATCAACTCGATGGATCCCACCGGTGATTGAAGGTTTGTACCGGTGGGTACAAAAGATTTTGGACGTTACAACGCCCGAGACTCACTTGTGGAAAGAACTGGCCCCTAAATACGAGTGGAAGGCCAAGAATCATGATAATTCAAACTCACTTTGTTTCCATTTTTCATGTGAAGAATTTGATTGATCCCTTCCAACCTGTCTATGCAATTAGGTCTACCCACGAGCTCTATTGTTATTTCCGAGGAGGATGCCTTGGCTGATCCTACTGAAGCAGCGAGGCTGCTTTAGGAGGCGCTTATTCGAGCAGGTGGCTCCGGGCCTGCTTCGAGAGCAAATGTTTCTTTACGGAGTCCCCGATCAGAAGAAAAACAACCGAATAAAATGCACTCTTCTGCAGCCGGGGAAAGGAATAAGAGAGCGAAGACCGATGCCCCCAAGTCATCTCCGGTAGCAATGGTGACTTGCCCTCCTTCCGGGCCGGTCATAGACACTGTAACGATCGACGATGATGAAAAAGCTAGTGATGAGGTAGCTTCTCTTCATAGAAGACGGCAATCCTCATCATCTCAACAGGATGCTCAACCTGTTAAGAGAGTTACACCAACTGAGGACGATGCATCGGTACTTTGGGAGAGTTTGATTTGTAGATAATGTCAACTCCTATTTTCGGGCCCCAATTATTATGCCCGGTACTGCGGGGCTGAGTACCGCATCCCTTCCATCTTTGGTTGGCGAGCATCCAACAACCAGCACTATACTTGATGCAGTTGCTTCTCACTCTTCAACTCCATCAGCTTCATCTCCATCTTCACCAACACTAGTAACTACTACATCACTTTAATCTTCATCCACTCTTCCACCAGTAATTACTACATCATCTCCACCAGCCGCACCTGACCATGAAGGAGATGTTCCTCTTCTACAGTCCTCAGTTCATGGGAATTTGGGGCAAAATTATGCTGCCCCTTCTGAAGATCCACAAAGGAGAAGGAATGTTACTCTTTCGGTCTCTACCGGGTGAAACTTGCTATCCGGTCGGTGGAGCTTGCTAATTATCTGAAGCCTTTGGCTTCAGAGAAAGACAGGAAAAAGATTCAGGCACTCTCAGGAGAGTGTTTGTTGAACAATGACATGCACAACGCCGCAACGGTACATTTCTTTCTTCCTTTATTATTCCTTCTATTTTTGGGTGTGAACATATCCTGAATTTTACCTTCTTACTTTGTAGGCTATTTTTTTTTTGCTTTAGAGGGCCTTTAGAGGTTGATTCATGAAAAGAAAGAAATTACATCCGCTCGGGATCAGCTTTTGGAAGGGCAGGAGCAAAATGTCGCTCACCTTTCGGAACTAGAAGCCAAAGTTGCTGAGGTTGTTGTATTGGAAGCTCGTTTGCAGCAAAGTGAGCAAGAAGTGGTAACTCTTAGCCAGGAAATTGGCCCGCTGAGGGTTAGATTTGACGAAGCCAAGGCCAAATGGGTTGAAGTCCATAACGCCATTCTTGCTGCAACTGAACGTGAGGCTGCCTCCGCTGAAAGAGTGAACTTAGAGGCAAACTTGAACTCCAAAATTGAAGAGCTTGCTGCTACGGGGGAGAAACATGCCCCTTTGGAAGAGAAGTACATGAAAACTATCGAACATAATAAGCTTTTTAGTTTAACTGTCTGCGACCTTGATTTTAACCTCAAATCTACTAGGTCCGCCCGGAAGACCTTTTTGCCGAGGTGACCCAACTCAAAGAAGAACTCAAGCGCCGAGCGGTTTCCCTCATTGTTGAGAAAACTTATGCCGTGTACAACATGAGGAGAAAAATATTGGAAGAGGCCAAAGTTGGTGTCATTGATTTTGATGCCGAAATTGCTAAGGTCCCCGAGCTTGAGTTAGCTGCTAAAAGTGGACTCCCAGCGAGGCCTGATACACCTGGTCCTTCTGGTTTCGGTTCCGAGTTCTCGAGAACTGAAGAAGAATTGGAGGATGATGATGCTGAAGGCCAAACTGGTGAAAATGTTGAGCCATTGGTGGGCCCGTCTACTTCTCCCGAGGGCGCGAACACTTCTCTTCCTCCTGGTCCCAGAGATACTGCAATTTAGCTTTTCTTTTCTTTTTCCGATTCTTGTATCTGTTCCATTTTGACATGTTTTTGTAAATAAAATACATCTTTTGCTCAAGTATTGTTTGAGTCTTCGTTTCGTTTGAATATTCTTGCAAGTCTTTAATCTTTGCATTTTTTTCCTTTTAAGAATTTTGCGTCTTATTATGTGAAGCTTTGGGTATATTTTCCCCGAAAGCATTTTTGGCTCTGGGCACCAGCCCTTTTTTATGAGGGCTTTGATAAGTATTTGCGCAAGTTTACTTTTTGTGTCCTTTCGTATACGACTTCGGGTGTATCTTTCGCCGAAGGCATTTTTGATTTCGGGCATAAGTTCTTCCGGAACCAACCCTTTAACGTGAGGGTTTTTATAAGTATTTGCACAAGTTTACTTTTTGCAGCCTTTCTTATATGGCTTCGGGTGTATCTTTCCCCGAAGGAATTTTTGATTCCGAGTATATAAGTTCTTCTGGAACCAACCCTTTAACGTGAGGGTTTTTATAAGAGAGGGCCCTCTTATATTTACGGTGCTCTTGAAGAGGACGTCTCATATTCATTACGGCACTAGCATTTGAAGTACTTGTTTAACATTCAAATGACAAAGTTAATTCATCATTTAGACAAGAAACAAGCTAAAAACAAAAGGATTTCATTTTATTACTTCTATTTTCAAAAAATACATAAGCATTTGCTATGTTGAAAATAAATTGCCATTACTTGTGTCTAACTTGTACAACTTGTTTCTACGGGGCTGACCACGCATTCTCCGGTCCCGATGATGTAATTATATTTCTGGTTTTGTATTTTTCGACTGACGTGGCAGTCATTGTTGCTGTATCCTTATATTATTCCCCCTAGTGTTAGAATGCGAAGAGCGCGAATTGGAACACCAGAAGTCTTGTATCTTCGAAGATTCCACTAATGCATTGCTAGATAATCCTCTAGTGTTTTGTGCTCGTGAACGATCAAGTAACCTTTGCTCAATAGAAAACTTAACTTCCTGGTAGGAATTTATTATAGAGCAAAAGATTATCTAACCACCCCCGAGTGGATCTTCTCTTGTGTGCCTTGCTATTAAAGGTCTTATTGCTATTGTCCTCGTAGTATGCTTTATGTTGCTGGCTCGTTAAAAACCTTGCCAGAAAAATCCAATTGGGACAAAAACTGAACGAAGGAAAAAAGAGTACAGCACATACTTTTTGATCGGATAATGTTCATTAGCAATAATATCTTTTGAGGTGTGCCACATTCCAATTGCTGGGCAACGTTTTTCTATTTTGGTTTTCCAACTCGTATGAACCTTTCCCGGTGATAGCTGAAACCTGGTAGGGGCCTTCCCACATTGGACCTAGCTTCCCCGCGTTGAGCTCCCGGGTGTTTTGAGTTACTTTCCTTAGGACCAAGTCTACTACTTTGAAATAACGAAGGTTGGCTCTTTGATTATAATACCACTCCATTCTCTGCTTTTGAGATACCATTCTTACATGCGCCAAGTCCTTGCGTTCATCGAGCAGTTCCAAGTTGACTAACATTGCTTCATTATTTGATTCTTCATCTTCCTGGAAATATCTCAAGGCGGGTTCTCCTACTTCCACCGGGATTAAAGCTTTTGCACCGTACACATGGGAAAAAGGGGTTTCCCATGTGCTTGACTTGGCCGTAGTTCGGTATGCCCATAGAACTCCGGGTAATTCCTTGGGCCAGTTACCCTTAGCTGCTTCCAAACTTTTCTTAAGGTTTCGAATAATTACTTTGTTCGTCGACTCTGCTTGACTGTTTTGCTCTCGGATGATATGGTGAAGATGTGATCCTCTTTATTTTTAAAACTTGGAGGAACTTTGTAATTTTTGCGCCGATAAACTGTGGCTCATTGTTACCTACTATCTCTTTCGGTATTCTGAACCTGCAAATTATATTTTCCCACAAGAAATCTACCACTTCGCGTTCTCCGATCTTCTGATAAGGACCTGCTTCCACCCACATAGAAAAATAGTCAGTCAAAATTAAAAGAAATCTTACCTTTTCGGGAGCCGGTGGCAATGGTTCGATGTTATCCATCCCCCATTTTATGAACCACCACGGGGACAGAACCGAATGTAAGAGTTGTTCCGGTTGATGCACCAGTGGTTCGTAGCGTTGACACTTATCACTTTTTTTGTACGAAGTCTTTGGCATCTCGTTCTATGCAGGGCCAATAATATCCTGCCCTTACCAACTTCAGCATTAAGGAATCGGTGCCCGAGTGGTTGCCGTAGATCCTTTTGTGAACTTCTCTCATGACATAGTTAGCTTCGGATGCCCCTAAGCATCGGGCCAACGGGCCTTTAAAAGATTTTCTATACAATTGGCCTCTCTTGAAGCTATATCACGCTGCTTTGGAGCGCAGTGCCCGAGATAGTTTTGGGTCTTCAGGTAGCTTCCCGTGTTCGAGATAACCGATGATTTCATTCCTCCAGTCCCAGACCAGACTACTCGAATTTACCTCATAGTAACCATATGTATCCAGGTCTGAGTTCATCAGTTGTACTACCGTCCCGGACTCCGATCCCTTTATTTCCATTGATGATCCTAGGTTTGCCAATGCGTCTGCTTCTGCGTTATCTTCCCTAGGGATATGAGTAATTAACCATTCCCGGAATCACGCTAACAGAGCCTGAACCTTTACCGCGTATTGTTGCATGTGCTCCTCTTTGGTCTCGAAGGTCCCGTAGACCTGATTTACCACCAGTTATGAGTCTCATTTCATTTCGATGACCTCGGAGTCAAGTCACCAGGCCAATTCGAGCCCTGCAATCAAAGCTTCATACTATGTTTCGTTGTTAGTTAAATGGACCATCTCGATGGCTTGCCTTAGGGTTTCCCCCAAATGCGTGATTAAGACTATACCGAGCCCGGGCCCTTTTACGTTGGAAGCTCCATTCGTCAATAAGGTCAAAACCCCTGATATCGATTCTGACACCATTACTGCCTCCTTGGTTGCCAAAGGAAATAATCCCGGGCTGAAATCAACCACAAAGTTGGCCAAGACTTGCGATTTAATTGCAGTCCTTAGTTTATATTTTATGTCGAATTCACTCATTTCGGCGGCCCATTTGGCCAATATACCCCAGAGCTCGGGTTTGTGGAGGATGTTCTGTAAAGGGAAAATAGACACCACGGCTATCGGGTGGCATTGGAAGTAGGGCCTAAGCTTCCAAGCGGCGACTACGAGAGCTAAGGCCAGTTTTTCCAAATATGGGCAACAGTTTCTGCCCTCGTTAAAATTTTACTAACATAATAAATGGGAGATTGCGTATCTTCGTCCTCTCGGACTAAAACCGCACTTACTGCAACTTCCGAGACCGCAAGATAAACCAGCAACATTTCACCTTCTTTTGGTTTTGAAAGCAATTGAGGGCTTGACAAGTACTTCTTTAAATCCCTCAAAGACTGCTTTCACTCCGGGGTCCATTTGAAATTATTTTTGTTTTTGAGCAGTGCGAAGAAACGATGTCACTTCTCTAATGTTCGGGAAATGAACCTGCTCAAAACTGCCAATCTGCCCGTAAGCCTTTGGACTTCCTTCACATTTGATAGTTAGTCCGGGATATCTTATATGGCCTTGATCTTATCGGGGTTTACCTCAATTCCCCTTTGTGATACCAGAAACCCCAAAAACTTACCAGACCTGACCCTGAACGCGCATTTCTCGGGATTAAGTTTCATATTATGCTTCCATAGTTTTTCCTATTTGATTTTCAAACATTTTGTTCACGGGCCGTTGATAAGTGGCTCCGGTATTTTTCAACCCGAAGGGCATCACATTATGGCAATATATACCGAAATTAATTATAAATGAAGTCTTTTCCTGATCTTCCGGGTTCATCTTATTTTGGTTGTACCCGAAATAAGCATCAAGGAAACTCATCAACTCGTGCCCGGCCGTGGCATCAATTATTTGATCGATCCTTTTTAAGATCTTTATAATCTACACACATGCGAAACTTATTATTCTTCTTAGAAACTACTACTACATTGGCTAGCCACTCCGGATATCTTATCTCTCGGATCGAACCGATATTAAGTAAGAGAGTTACCTCTTCTTTGACGAATATATTCCTGGCTTCGGTAATCAGACATTTCTTTTGTCTTACCAGAGGTATGTTGGGAACTAAGCTTAACTTGTGTTCGGCTACCTCTACCGGGATGCCTGTCATATCCTCATATGACCATGCAAAATAATCAGCGTTAGATTTAAGGAATTTAATAAAGTCAGACCTGACTTCTGTATGCAGTCCTATCCCCAAGTGTAATTTCCTTTCTAGGAATTCTTCGAATAATGCCACTTACTCCAGCTCTTCCGCTGTGGACTTTGTTGCATCAGTCTCTTCTAGAACTTGGAAATATCTCGGCACCTAGTAATATTCCGACGCCTCTGCCCCCGGGCTAACTTCATCTAGTTCGGGAGTAGGTGCCGGTCCATGTAATTGCTATGCCACGTGTTCCTTTCCTTTGCTACTTGGAGACCGAAATTACATTCATCTCCTTTGTCATCGATTGATCACCCCTTATCTGCTTAATTCCTTCGGGCATTGGAAACTTCAGCAATTGATAATACGTTGATGGTACAACTTTCATCTCATGCAACCATGGCCTTCCCATAATGATTTTGTATCCCATATCACCATCTACTACTTCGAAAAGAGTGGTTTTCATTACTCTTTCAACGTTCGCGGGTAATAACATTTTTCTCCGAGTTGTCATACTTACGAGGTTGAATCCGACGAGGAGCTTTGTGGCCGGAATAATGTTTCCGGTGAGTTTAGCTTGCTCTAATACTCTCTATTGTATGATATTAGCCGAACTCCCTAGATCCACTAGAACACATTTAATCTTAAAATCTAGCACATTTAAAGAAATTACAAGTGCATTGTTGTGTGGTAGCAGCAATCCGTCTGCGTCCTCCTCCGTAAAAGTGATATCGTCTTCCCGAATCCTTTTTCTATGCGTTATTGATACTTTCATCTTCTTTGTTGTTGAAAAGGTGACCCCGTTAATCTCATTCCCTCTGAAGATGATGTTGATTGTTGGACGCGGGGGATCTTCTCCTGCTTTCGAGGGTTCCGTGTTGTCCCAGTTATGATCATAATTGTTCTTAGCTCGGTCACTCAAGAATTCTCTGAGGTGATCATTATTTAATAATGTTGCCACTTCTTCCCGGAGGTGTCGATAGTCCCATGTTCGGTGGCCATTCATCCCGTGGTATTCACACCACAAGTTGGGATCCCTCTAGCTGGGATCACATCTCATCGGTTTTGGGAACCGTACTTCTTTGATGTTTCTCATGGCCGATACCAACTCCACTTTACTGACGTTGAAGTTGTATTATGATAACTTGGGGTAAGAAGGATCTCGCGATCCTGACGCTTCTTTATCCTGCAATGATCGATTGTTCTGACCGTGATCAGTCCTTCTGTCACCGGCGAACCTGTCCGTTATCCAGAAACCTATGTTGTGGCCTTCGGTCCATTCGTAGTGAAAAACCCGGCCCCTCGAAGTCAGTCTGTCCGCGTCATAATCATCCTTTGATTTTTCTCTGTTCTTTTCTCGCCCTCTGGTCGATGATGGAAAACCAACCTGATCTCCTTCGATCCTTATTTTTGATTTGTACCAGTTGTGTACATCCACCCAGGTCGTTGCTTGAAACTCGAGTAGGCTTTTCTTCAATTTTCGGGAAGCGTCTGAACTCCTCGGATTCAATCCCTTGGTGAATGCTTCAGACACCCATTCATCCGGGACAGCCGAGAGCAATATTCTCTCCTTCTGGAATCGGGTAACAATCTCTTGTAGCAGCTCGGACTCTCCTTTTCAATCTTGAATATGTCAGCCTTTCGGGTCTGTACTTTTCTTGCCCTGACATGAGATTTGATGAAAGAATCCGCGAGCATTTTAAAGGAGTCTATGGAATGCTCGGGTAACAGCGAATACCACGTCAAGGCCCCCTCGTGAGGGTTTCTCCAAATTTCTTCAGCAACACAGATTTAATTTCTTGAGGAGCTAAATCATTTCCCTTTATCGTCGTTGTGTAGGTGGTAATATGCTCTTAGGGGTCCAAAGTTCCATCATACATTGGCATTTCAGGCATTTTGAACCGCATCGGGATTAACTCTAGTTCCGCACTTGGCTTGTACGACAATTGAGTATACTTTTTCGAGTTAGAACCTTTCGGCATTGGTGGCGCGCCCGGGATCTGGTCCATGCGGGTGTTCACTTCCTTCATGAACCGTAAAAGTTCATTCTTGAAAGGATCATTCTCGTTGTTGAGGCCGGATCTATTTTCACCTGCCCCATCAGAGCCAATTTCACCCCTGGGAGTATTGTTGTCAACCCTCTCTGTCGTTTGATTCGTGGGAACCCCCGGAGGAAACGAATCTCCTCTGTTTGCATTGTTTGAAGCTCCCGACAATGCCTGCTTCAATTCCGTCATAACTTTATCTTATCGCGTGAGATGACCTAGAATGATCGCATGTTTATCTTAACTCTAGTGCCGCACTTGGCTTGTACGGCAATTGAGTATACTTTTTCGAGTTCGAACCTTTCGGCATTGGTGGCGCGCCCGGGATCTGGTCCATGCTGGTGTTCACTTCCTTCATGAACCGTAAAAGTTTATTCTTGAAAGGATCATTCTCGTTGTTGAGGCCAGATCTGTTTTCACCTGCCCCATCAGAGCCAATTTCACCCCTGGGAGTGTTGTTGTCAACCCTCTGCGTCGTTTGATTCGTGGGAACCCTCGGAGGAAACGAATATCCTCTGTTTGCATTGTTTGAAGCTCCCGACAATGTCTGCTTCAATTCCGTCATAACTTTATCTTATCGCGTGAGATGACCTAGAATGATCGCATGTTACTCTTGCAAGTTCCTTACCGCGTCGACAACATGTTCCTCATCAGCATCATCGGGAGTGGTCTCCCGAACATATGGGTGTAGCGTCACTCCCCTCATTATGGGTGTCATTGATTGAGTACTCGAAATGAAGCTGATCCCCTCGAATCTCGAGGTGGTGCATGTCGTTAATAGTGTTATCTGCCATTTCTTATGATTTTTTCTTAGAAAAAATAATCAAAATACGTTAGTGTAAAAAGTAATGATCAATTTAATTACACGGCTGTCTAGGCCCCACGGTGGGCGCCAACCTGTTTACCCGTAAAACGGTATATTTGAATTTATACGTGGTTTCTAGTCAAGTGAATTAATTTGATCATGAAATAATAAAATAATCGAAGAATTATGCAATACTTAGCCTTAGGATATAGATGAAACAACAGAAGTAGCAGTTCCGGGAACAAGATTTCCGGGCGCAACAATAGCAAAATCAAAAGAATAAGAAGATAAGATTGTATTGAGCTTTATATAGAATGTAGTGTAAGTTTGCTAGAAAATTTGTGTCCTTTATGATGACAACTAAGCTCACTATTTATAGCTATAAAGGAGGTCCTAGGATCGTGCCCTTCTTTAATGTCAATTATGAGGGACATTGATGAAGATGTAACGATGAACATAAATGTCAAATTCCCTATAACGGGTAATTGCTCTTAATGCTATGGAATATTCTCTATTAAATGCTACCGGGGGAAGAACATTTATCACATCTTTTTAAGCGTTATTCTTTCCGGTGACAAACGAAACAGATGCATTCGGTCTTTGGCCATTCACCCGCGTGTCATAGCATATTTTACCCTATACAAAAAGTTCTTGAAAAAAGAAAGTTAGATGAACATTTTTTTTCAAAAAGTTATCACTAGCAAATTAATGCCCCCTAATATTCTTGTATTAGTTTGATTTAAAATTAAGAACTATACCCGTCTAAAATAATTATGAATTGACGTGTGTTTGATACTTCAATTGGAGACCAAAAAAAAAAAGGGGTACTACATTGATTGAATTAATCATTACTACACAATTTAAAGATGTCACATGCAGTTGGTGGATCGAGTAATATTCCGTACTTATTAATTTGTACGACGACTTTCCATAGTTGAATGATAAGAAGACTTGTTCAATGAACTTTATTTTTTTTTAATATCAACTAGTGATCGATGGGCATGAGCTTAGTTATAAGATGTTGTTACAGCATGGGACTACAGCAGTGCAGGAATAGATTCGACGTTTTGCACCCACTGCCCTTCCTCGAACAATATACAGATAAGTAAATTAGAGAATTTTTTAGTTGTAAAACAATAATATACCCAATATAATTTCTCAAGTGGGGTATGAGCAGAATGAGTTATACGCATACTTTACTGCTATCTTGTGTGAGATAAAAAGATTATTTTACGATAAACCCCTATCCAAGAAAGAATTGTTTTTTTAATTGTAAGTGTAATAAATAGAAACTAGTCCAAAGTCCATCTTTTCTAAATCTTGAATATGGCTCTACTTTGACCTTTAGGGCCGGTTTGTTCATAAGAATTTTTTTATTATTTTTGAATTTTTTTTACTTTTTTTCGGAATTAATGTTTGACCATGAAAATTTCAAATTTCGTTAGAAGTTGAATTTTAAAATTTTTTGAAAATTTGAAAAACTCAAAAAACATTATTTTTCAAAATTTTCTTCACTTCAAATCACTTACAATAGTTCAAAAATATCTCCAAATTGTATACATGTCCAAACACAATTCTAATTTTCAAATATCATTTTAACTTTAAAATATTTTTTCGCTTTTTCCCCGAAATTTCACAATTCTTATGTGCAAACGCCCACTTAATGTCTCAGCTTCTTAATTAGACTAACTCCTTTTCCACCATAGCTCCCTGCAATCAAATTTAATTTGTAATGGTTTCGAAATAACATCGAGTAGATATATGTTAAGACTCCGTTCTCTGAATCAGAAGTCCTTTGGAGCTGATTTCGGAGTTGAGAGCCGTGTATTAATTTTCTCATGAAAAGCTCACTCATATGGCGCTAAAGTAAGCATTAGCTATATATAATTTGTATCTTGAAATGCATCCTTATGCTTTCTTTATTTACTGTTTACGGAGGATCGAAGAGATCAGGGGTGTCTTTTTTTTTTTAAACCACAAAAGAACAAAAAATTGCCATTCATGTAACGTGCAAATAGGAGACAATAAGCTAACGTTTGGCCATAGATTCTCAAATTTATTCTGTAAAATTTAATTTGGGTGAAGTTTGGTTTGAAGATGAAAATGTGTTTGAACATCTATTTTGGGTGAAGTTTGGTTTGGAAAAACATGAAACATGACTTATACCCACAAGTTCTAAAAACTATCACAAATACCCAACAGTACCATTATTAATAACATTCATTATATTATCGCAAACCATAGTCCTGAACATAAATAAATTTGATACAAAATTATTATTTTTATAATAAACTACATGATACACTATCAGATGACCGAGAAGACGAAGCAACATCGTTACAAAATAATAAATGGCGGACTCTTTTATAAAATACAAAAGTTTGGGGCAATTTTAAAAAATATAATAATGATATTTTGGCCCAAAATCAGCTATTGAGCTGGTTTTGGGATTTGGAATTTGGGACTTGGGATTTGGCCAAAATGTAGGCAAAATTTATGGTCAAACATGTATTTGACAAATAAAACCCAAGTTTATTTTGGCAAAATTTATGGCCAAACGGGTCCTAAGATTTCGTTGATGCTACTTTTTTTTTTTAAGGTCCCAAAAATTACTAAGTATGAAACTTAGCACAAATATCACATTCAACCTGGATCAAAGATGAAGGTGTTCTTCCTCACCTTAATTCTAAAACTTGATCTTCTTAGCTCATCATTTTTCACTGAGGATGTAATCTGCCTTGGCATGTTTATAGCCCCGATAAAGAACTGATTGTTTATATCTCTTTCCGCTAAATTTGCTAGAAGATCAGCTGGAATGTTTACCTTCCCTGAAGGTGTGAGTGAATTGAAACTGTCAATCTGTGTTCATTGCTTGAATCTCTTTGACTTCTTCTCTGATTTGCCATGCCGTGAAGATTTCTCCCTTTATCATTTGAAGAACAAGTAAAGAATCTGATTCAATAGTTAATCTGTTAAAGCCGTGGTCTAAACACCACCTCATTCCAGTTTTAATAGCCTGCACCTCAGCTGAATTATTGGAGCAATACCCAAGATACACAGTGAAAGCCATGACCATATGTCCAAGGTGATCTCTTAAAATCCCACCACCCCTGCGCTCCCAAGATTTCCTTTGCTGCACCCATCTACATTTAATTTGAACTCACCGAAAGCAGGATTATTCCATATCACTGGAATGATGCTCAGCTTGGGCTTAATCTTATCAACCATTTGGGTAATTCTTGGAAAGGGAAAGGTGAAGGATAAAAAAGGTAATTGAGCAGAAAGAAGCAGTCACATCAGGTATGTAATTTTTGTAATGATACTGCTAGTAGTATTTCTAACTCCCTCATATTTAAAAGTACATCGATAATTCTAAATTTTCCAACATATAACAGATGGAAGGCATTGCAATATCAACTCATGAACTTTATTTTGAGGTTGAACAATCCACCATCTAATAAAATTGGCTCTTATGCCACCTGTAGATTGCATTCTCAAACCACATGCATTTTGAAAATATTTCCAAACTTTTTCAGCAACCACACTTTCACAAAATAGATGCTTAATAGACTCAGAGGTACCATTAGGACCACAATAGCATTTTGAAGGGCCATGCACACTAAATTTAGCCAAAGAATCATCTATGGCTAATTTACCATTCAATAACCATAATGTATGGAAAGAGACTTTGAATGGTAACTTACTATGCCAAATCTTAGAGAGGGCGAGTGAGGAACCTTTAGATTTCCTAAGAGGCTTCCAGGCTGATTTGCTTGAAAAAGATCCATTGTGATTCGCAAGCCAAATAGGTTGACCCTTCTCTCCCGAAGTAATACTGATAGACTCGATATGAGATACCAAATTAGGAGGAAGAGCATCATGGAGATTTTTCAGATTTGTTGCCTCGAGATCAGGGGTGGCTAATGGATCAGGAAGATATATAGCGAATAGATCAAGAAAAATTAGAAAAAAGTGACATGAATTAGTAACTTGAAACAAAAGATAAGTCTCTCGCGGTTGAAACCGCTGAGAGTTCTCTCTTCTCTCTCTAGTGGAAGTTTACTATCTTCCCTGATCTCAGTGGAAGTTTCTTTTGATGTTTTAGTAATTCTACTCTATTTAGTTCAAAAATAATGATGAGAAACGGCATTCTGCTTCTCATAACCGTACTTTGTGTTCTCATCTCTTTGGATCAGAGTAAAAACTGCTTCAACTGCATAGAGAAACTATTCCAAATCGTCGGGTGTTCCTCTCCTATGCCAATATATTTCAGTAGTGTATTAGTGGCGGAAATAAAAAAAAAATATGAGATCGACAAATTTCTACATCAAAGTGCCTGGATCAGTAAAAGAGTTTCGATTTGGTTCGAAGACATGGAACATAATGGTAAGTTGAAGTCATCTGGGCTTCCTCTTTTCATGGACCGCCTTTAATGAAGTACTGTGTTACTGATAGGTTATATATACCTTGTAATATTTTGATCATCTAACAAACTTAATGACAAGAACCAGATAAGGAACCTGATACACACCCTCAAGTACGTGGGAATAACAAGTCTCAAGCTAGAGATGTAAATCAACTCTTCAGACGACAAAGAAATAACAAGGGGGACATATGGACATCAGTTCCCCTGGTGGTCGTACCTAGTCAACTCTCCAACAACTATAAAGTTACTGCTTGCACACGCAACAATGCAGCAGTCAACTTCATTGGAAATGTTCCTGTACCAAACATGCTTGCATCATTCAAGTGATGTCATCAATGTTATATTAACATTAAACCAAAGGCAAAACATCACTTGAACTTTTTGAAGAATCCATCAAGCACTTCCAAAAGTGATAACAACCAAAGGCAAAAACATCACTTGAGTTATTACATGTCCTTAAGGTCACACCTCCTTTTTCCCGAGGGGATAGGGGATAGGGAGTTTTTCCAATTTAAGTGACATTATTCAAAATGGGATTATTTATTTATTCAGAGTCGCCACTTGGAATAATTTATGATGTCCCAAGTCACCGGTTTATTTTAGAATCCCAAATCGAGGAAATTTGACTCTTATTTTTGGTCAGCGAACATAGAAGATCGGGTAAGGAATTCTGTTAACCTGAGAGAAGGTGTGAGGCACTCCCAAGTTCCGTGATTTTAGCACGTGCACTTAACAATTAATACTTGGCGTAATTATCTGATTTATTATATATTTTAAACCTATTGTGCATTTTTGTCTTTTACCGCTTTTTAATATTTATGGAACTTAGTTAATTCATGTGTACTTCAAAACTATGAATCTGTTAACACAAGTTCACAACTCTCCCGGAGGACAAAAACATTGTTTTAGTCTTTCTTCTCGAGAAGGCAAAATTTCGGTAACCGAATCCAATGTGCATTAGGATGAAAATCAGAGATGGCTATCGATAAGAAATATATCAAAGTAACTCTAGAAAATCACAAAAATCATAGTTTTAATACCCTGTATAAAAGTTACATATAAGACTCATAGAGTCATAATGACTCGTGAAACAAGGTACATTTCAGATCAAATACTACAAGTGAATTATATTATAAACGTAGCAGAAAGCTAGTATCCAATATATGTTCTGACAAACTAACTCCATGTCATGACCATGAAGCAAACTTCACAGACTGAGGTGGCAATATCAAAACCTTAATTGGGTACCTTCTATATAGAATGACCAGTACCATATATATATAATTACTCAAGGAGTATCGGGTTTGTAAGGTGGAGAAAGTGAAGGAAATGGTATCTCCTTTGGTAGGCTTGGGGAGGTTGGCAATGTTGGTTTAGGCAGTTCTGGGATTTCTGGTTTTGGGATAGCTGGAATCTCTGGCCTAGGTAGCTCTCGGATTTTTGGCTTTGGTAGCTCGGGAATTTCTGGCTTTGGCACAGCTGGAATCTCAAGTTTTGGCACCGGTTGCTCAAGCTTTGGTACAGTCGGCACTTCAGGCTTTGTCATTGCTGGAGGAAGCTCAGTCTTTGGCATTGCGGGAACCTCTGGCTTTTTTAGGGGAGGAAGTTCGGGTTTTGACAACTTTGGGATCTCCGGCTTTGGCACGGCTGGAATCTCAGGCTTTGGCACCGTTGGGATCTCAGGCTTTGGGAAAGTTGGTAGCTCAGACTTTGGCATAGTAGGAATCTCAGGCTTTGGAACAGTTGGGATTTCAGGCTTTGGTATGTTTGGCAACTCGGGTTTTGGCATTGCTGGGATCTCAGGCTTTGACATAGCAGGTAGCTTGGGCTTTGGCACAACTGGGATCTCAGGTTTTGGCAAAGTTGGTAACTCAGGCTTTGGGACAGCTGGCAGCTCAGGCTTCGGCACAGTTGGTACTTGGGGCTTTGGTAAAGTTGGAAGCTCAGGCTTTGGCACAGTTGGAATCTCAGGCTTTGGCAAGGTTGGAACTTTTGGGAATTCTGGTTTAGGAATCTCAGGCTTTGGCAAGGTTGGAACTTTCGGGAATTCTAGTTTAGGAATCTCAGGGAGGGGCGTCTCTAGTAAGTGACGTGCAGTTGCACATGTTATGTGGCCATGCATGAAGCATAAGTTGAGAAATGCAAGTAGTAATAGGGAGGATAGGTGATAATACTGAGCCATATTTCTGCAGATACTTGAAGCTTAAAGAAGGACGTGTTTACAGAATCAGTGAAATTCAGATGTTGCATTGGATTTAAGGGTGTTTCTATATATATAGGTTTTACATGCATGCAACAAGGATCGGAGGACTTTAATATTTTGGTTGTTGGGAAGGGATATGTTAGTTGAACTTCTCATCTATTTGGCTGCCAATATTATCTTGAATATTTCTTCTAGTAGGTCAAAATCTGTTTATTAACAATATACTATCTACTACTACTATACCATAATAGTCAAAACCCGTCATTATCAGATCTAATAAGCTGGCACTTGGTAGAAAACATTGGTTCAACTTTCTTGCAAAGAAATCAATCTTTGCATCGCATTCTACGTAACCTTCATTTGCTTACTGACTATACTAATGGCTCTAAAGAAGGGAAATTGCTAGAATTTATGAGTGCCAATTAGAAAAATTCATTAACATAATTTATCAATAGCTAGAGAGTTAATTTCCGGATCTACAACTAATTAATATGATCATCCAGGAGGCAAAATCTGTTAATAACTAACTACCTTAAGCATCACCTAGTAGAGGTTTTATCAACTCTAAATTTGCAATCACAATGTAATTGATGTCCTTTCTATATTTGTTGTTTTTCTAAATTAAAGGACAGTCCGGCGCACAAGGCATCTCGCGTTCACGTAGGGTCCGGAAAAGCGTCGCACTCAGGGGTATGATGTAGTCAGGCTGACCTAATGCAAGGGTTAATAATTGCTTCCACGGTTCGAACCCGTGACTTATAGGTCACACGGAAACAACTTTACCGTTGCTCCAAGGCTCCCGTTCGTTCTTTTTCTAATTTAATGAAAGTAAACCAGAGGCGGGCGAAGAAAACACCTTATGCTTGGTAAATCAGACAATTGAACTTGACAAGGCTGGTAAGCGTATCTATCCCAATGTTACCGTCATGGTGGTACTGCTGGTTCAATCTTACTATACCTAAAATAGTTGAACTTTGGACTAAATGCTTTTCACTATACAAATAGAAACTATCTCAGTCCTATTTTTTTGGGACATTGTTTGACTGGATGCGCCATTTCAGTATTAATTTGAATGATATAAGTTAGTAGTGAGAAAATAAAGTCAACGATAAGTTAATTTTTATGCAGGAAAAATTAGTACAATTTTAGTAAATTATAAATGAAATATTTGAATTCTTAAAGTTATGAATGTTTTAGTATTTGAATATTATTACTAGTAAAACAGCACTGCTAGTAACATTTCTGAGACGTCCTAGTACAAATGGAGTCTTAAAATAAGTTAATTAATTTATTCCTGGAAATTGAAACTTCCCCATTGCAGAATTCTGAGCATAAAGAAGGATATAAAAATCTTCTGTTCATATGTTCCAAGCTATCAATCAGTCAACAAACACAACCCTCCCCCTTGAGACGAACCAAGTACGTACCCCATTGTTTTTTATGTTTCTTGGTAACTGAATCCAATGTGCATCAGGATGAATGAAAGAAAGCAACAAAAGACTAAATCTCCGGTTTGGTTCTAAAATACATCAAAATTTCAAACGAGAATGGATCGGAAGAAGGAAGTAACAGGTTAAAGATCAAAAACAGCAGCGGAAAAAGTCAGACAAACAATGATTGAAATCAGAGATGGCCAACAAAAGGAACTAAATCAAAGTAACTCCAAAAGGTGACATAGATCATATATCTTTATATAGAAAGTACATAAATGATTAAAGACTCATATATAATATAATGACAAGCGAAACATGGTACATCAAATACTACAAATGAATTTATATTCTACTCCTAGCAGAAAGTATCCAATATGTTCTTCCAGACTTTCTCCGTGTCATGGCCCATGCAGCAAACTTCATAGACTGAGATACGTATCTCAACGCATCAGTTCGGGTACTTTCTAATAGAGTGAACAGTAGCACGTAATTATTCAAGGAGTAGAGGGTTTGTATGGTGGAGAAAGTGAAGGAAAAGTTAGTTTAGGCAGTTCGGGGATTTTAGGCTTTGGAAGCTCTGGGAGTTTTGGCTTTGGTAGCTCTGGGATTTCTGGCTTTGGCATAGCTGGGATCTCAGGCTTTGGGAAAGCTGGAACTTCAGGCTTTTTTATAGCTGGAGGAACCTCAGTCTTTGGCACTGCTGGGATTTCTGGCTTTTTCAAGGGAGGAAACTCAGGTTTTGGCATTGCTGGAATCTCAGGCTTTGGCATAGCAGGAAGCTCGGGTTTTGTCTCATGCTTTGGCAAAGTTGGTAACTCAGGTTTTTGGATGGTGGGTAGCTCGGGCTTTGGCACAGTTGGTACTTGTGGCTTTGGTAAAGTTGGTAACTCAGGCTTTGGAATAGCTGGTAGCTTGGCCTTTGGTACAATTGGTACTTCAGGCTTTGGCATAGTTGGTAACTCAGGCTTTGGGATGGATGGTAGCTCGGGCTTTGGCACAGCTGGTACTTGAGGTTTTGGCATAATAGGAATCTCAGGCTTTGTGACGGCTGGTATTTCAGGCTTTGGGATGGTTGGAAGCTCAGGCTTCGGCACAGTTGGGATCTCAGGCTTTGGGACGGCTGGTATTTCAGGCTTTGGTATGGCTGGAATTTCAGGCTTCGGCATAGTTGGGATCTCAGGCTTTGGCAAGACCGGAACTTTCGGAAATTCTGGTTTAGGAATCTCAGGGAGGGGTGTCTCTAGAAGACGACGTGCAGTTGCACCAGTTATGGGGCCATGCATGAAGCACAAGTTGAGAAATGCAAGTAGTAAGAGGGAGGATAGCTGGTAATGGTGAGCCATTTTTCTGCAGATCCTAGAAGCTTAAAAACTATATTTGTAGAATTAATGAAACTGGGATGTGCTATTGGCTTTTAAGTGTATTGCTATATATAGGTTTTAAAATGCATGCAACAATAGCTTCAAGATTTTGTTTGTTACGTAAGGACCTGAGTAGTTGAACTTCTCATCCACTTGGCTTCAGCTCTGGTATCTCAAAAAGTCAATGTGGATTACCTAATAACATACTAAAAGTCTTAATGTCACAAACATCTGGTACGCTGCCAACCTTATAACAGTTCCCAGATTAGCTATTCTTATTTCTTTAGAAAGAGAGAAGTCTTCGGTTCACATTTACTGTACTTCATTTTGGTATGCACGTAATGGCTCTATCACCTGAGGAAATTGACAGAAATTACAAATGTCAAACAAAAAGGTATTGCTTCACATTTTCTATCTNACTACCTTAAGCATCACCTAGTAGAGGTTTTATCAACTCTAAATTTGCAATCACAATGTAATTGATGTCCTTTCTATATTTGTTGTTTTTCTAAATTAAAGGACAGTCCGGCGCACAAGGCATCTCGCGTTCACGTAGGGTCCGGAAAAGCGTCGCACTCAGGGGTATGATGTAGTCAGGCTGACCTAATGCAAGGGTTAATAATTGCTTCCACGGTTCGAACCCGTGACTTATAGGTCACACGGAAACAACTTTACCGTTGCTCCAAGGCTCCCGTTCGTTCTTTTTCTAATTTAATGAAAGTAAACCAGAGGCGGGCGAAGAAAACACCTTATGCTTGGTAAATCAGACAATTGAACTTGACAAGGCTGGTAAGCGTATCTATCCCAATGTTACCGTCATGGTGGTACTGCTGGTTCAATCTTACTATACCTAAAATAGTTGAACTTTGGACTAAATGCTTTTCACTATACAAATAGAAACTATCTCAGTCCTATTTTTTTGGGACATTGTTTGACTGGATGCGCCATTTCAGTATTAATTTGAATGATATAAGTTAGTAGTGAGAAAATAAAGTCAACGATAAGTTAATTTTTATGCAGGAAAAATTAGTACAATTTTAGTAAATTATAAATGAAATATTTGAATTCTTAAAGTTATGAATGTTTTAGTATTTGAATATTATTACTAGTAAAACAGCACTGCTAGTAACATTTCTGAGACGTCCTAGTACAAATGGAGTCTTAAAATAAGTTAATTAATTTATTCCTGGAAATTGAAACTTCCCCATTGCAGAATTCTGAGCATAAAGAAGGATATAAAAATCTTCTGTTCATATGTTCCAAGCTATCAATCAGTCAACAAACACAACCCTCCCCCTTGAGACGAACCAAGTACGTACCCCATTGTTTTTTATGTTTCTTGGTAACTGAATCCAATGTGCATCAGGATGAATGAAAGAAAGCAACAAAAGACTAAATCTCCGGTTTGGTTCTAAAATACATCAAAATTTCAAACGAGAATGGATCGGAAGAAGGAAGTAACAGGTTAAAGATCAAAAACAGCAGCGGAAAAAGTCAGACAAACAATGATTGAAATCAGAGATGGCCAACAAAAGGAACTAAATCAAAGTAACTCCAAAAGGTGACATAGATCATATATCTTTATATAGAAAGNAGGACAAAAACATTGTTTTAGTCTTTCTTCTCGAGAAGGCAAAATTTCGGTAACCGAATCCAATGTGCATTAGGATGAAAATCAGAGATGGCTATCGATAAGAAATATATCAAAGTAACTCTAGAAAATCACAAAAATCATAGTTTTAATACCCTGTATAAAAGTTACATATAAGACTCATAGAGTCATAATGACTCGTGAAACAAGGTACATTTCAGATCAAATACTACAAATGAATTATATTATAAACGTAGCAGAAAGCTAGTATCCAATATATGTTCTGACAAACTAACTCCATGTCATGACCATGAAGCAAACTTCACAGACTGAGGTGGCAATATCAAAACCTTAATTGGGTACCTTCTATATAGAATGACCAGTACCATATATATATAATTACTCAAGGAGTATCGGGTTTGTAAGGTGGAGAAAGTGAAGGAAATGGTATCTCCTTTGGTAGGCTTGGGGAGGTTGGCAATGTTGGTTTAGGCAGTTCTGGGATTTCTGGTTTTGGGATAGCTGGAATCTCTGGCCTAGGTAGCTCTCGGATTTTTGGCTTTGGTAGCTCGGGAATTTCTGGCTTTGGCACAGCTGGAATCTCAAGTTTTGGCACCGGTTGCTCAAGCTTTGGTACAGTCGGCACTTCAGGCTTTGTCATTGCTGGAGGAAGCTCAGTCTTTGGCATTGCGGGAACCTCTGGCTTTTTTAGGGGAGGAAGTTCGGGTTTTGACAACTTTGGGATCTCCGGCTTTGGCACGGCTGGAATCTCAGGCTTTGGCACCGTTGGGATCTCAGGCTTTGGGAAAGTTGGTAGCTCAGACTTTGGCATAGTAGGAATCTCAGGCTTTGGAACAGTTGGGATTTCAGGCTTTGGTATGTTTGGCAACTCGGGTTTTGGCATTGCTGGGATCTCAGGCTTTGACATAGCAGGTAGCTTGGGCTTTGGCACAACTGGGATCTCAGGTTTTGGCAAAGTTGGTAACTCAGGCTTTGGGACAGCTGGCAGCTCAGGCTTCGGCACAGTTGGTACTTGGGGCTTTGGTAAAGTTGGAAGCTCAGGCTTTGGCACAGTTGGAATCTCAGGCTTTGGCAAGGTTGGAACTTTCGGGAATTCTGGTTTAGGAATCTCAGGCTTTGGCAAGGTTGGAACTTTC
>AWOL01S0006309.1:29526-61279 GCA_000715115.1 Nicotiana otophora
TGAGCCATATTTCTGCAGATACTTGAAGCTTAAAGAAGGACGTGTTTACAGAATCAGTGAAATTCAGATGTTGCATTGGATTTAAGGGTGTTTCTATATATATAGGTTTTACATGCATGCAACAAGGATCGGAGGACTTTAATATTTTGGTTGTTGGGAAGGGATATGTTAGTTGAACTTCTCATCTATTTGGCTGCCAATATTATCTTGAATATTTCTTCTAGTAGGTCAAAATCTGTTTATTAACAATATACTATCTACTACTACTATACCATAATAGTCAAAACCCGTCATTATCAGATCTAATAAGCTGGCACTTGGTAGAAAACATTGGTTCAACTTTCTTGCAAAGAAATCAATCTTTGCATCGCATTCTACGTAACCTTCATTTGCTTACTGACTATACTAATGGCTCTAAAGAAGGGAAATTGCTAGAATTTATGAGTGCCAATTAGAAAAATTCATTAACATAATTTATCAATAGCTAGAGAGTTAATTTCCGGATCTACAACTAATTAATATGATCATCCAGGAGGCAAAATCTGTTAATAACTAACTACCTTAAGCATCACCTAGTAGAGGTTTTATCAACTCTAAATTTGCAATCACAATGTAATTGATGTCCTTTCTATATTTGTTGTTTTTCTAAATTAAAGGACAGTCCGGCGCACAAGGCATCTCGCGTTCACGTAGGGTCCGGAAAAGCGTCGCACTCAGGGGTATGATGTAGTCAGGCTGACCTAATGCAAGGGTTAATAATTGCTTCCACGGTTCGAACCCGTGACTTATAGGTCACACGGAAACAACTTTACCGTTGCTCCAAGGCTCCCGTTCGTTCTTTTTCTAATTTAATGAAAGTAAACCAGAGGCGGGCGAAGAAAACACCTTATGCTTGGTAAATCAGACAATTGAACTTGACAAGGCTGGTAAGCGTATCTATCCCAATGTTACCGTCATGGTGGTACTGCTGGTTCAATCTTACTATACCTAAAATAGTTGAACTTTGGACTAAATGCTTTTCACTATACAAATAGAAACTATCTCAGTCCTATTTTTTTGGGACATTGTTTGACTGGATGCGCCATTTCAGTATTAATTTGAATGATATAAGTTAGTAGTGAGAAAATAAAGTCAACGATAAGTTAATTTTTATGCAGGAAAAATTAGTACAATTTTAGTAAATTATAAATGAAATATTTGAATTCTTAAAGTTATGAATGTTTTAGTATTTGAATATTATTACTAGTAAAACAGCACTGCTAGTAACATTTCTGAGACGTCCTAGTACAAATGGAGTCTTAAAATAAGTTAATTAATTTATTCCTGGAAATTGAAACTTCCCCATTGCAGAATTCTGAGCATAAAGAAGGATATAAAAATCTTCTGTTCATATGTTCCAAGCTATCAATCAGTCAACAAACACAACCCTCCCCCTTGAGACGAACCAAGTACGTACCCCATTGTTTTTTATGTTTCTTGGTAACTGAATCCAATGTGCATCAGGATGAATGAAAGAAAGCAACAAAAGACTAAATCTCCGGTTTGGTTCTAAAATACATCAAAATTTCAAACGAGAATGGATCGGAAGAAGGAAGTAACAGGTTAAAGATCAAAAACAGCAGCGGAAAAAGTCAGACAAACAATGATTGAAATCAGAGATGGCCAACAAAAGGAACTAAATCAAAGTAACTCCAAAAGGTGACATAGATCATATATCTTTATATAGAAAGTACATAAATGATTAAAGACTCATATATAATATAATGACAAGCGAAACNCATGCATGAAGCATAAGTTGAGAAATGCAAGTAGTAATAGGGAGGATAGGTGATAATACTGAGCCATATTTCTGCAGATACTTGAAGCTTAAAGAAGGACGTGTTTACAGAATCAGTGAAATTCAGATGTTGCATTGGATTTAAGGGTGTTTCTATATATATAGGTTTTACATGCATGCAACAAGGATCGGAGGACTTTAATATTTTGGTTGTTGGGAAGGGATATGTTAGTTGAACTTCTCATCTATTTGGCTGCCAATATTATCTTGAATATTTCTTCTAGTAGGTCAAAATCTGTTTATTAACAATATACTATCTACTACTACTATACCATAATAGTCAAAACCCGTCATTATCAGATCTAATAAGCTGGCACTTGGTAGAAAACATTGGTTCAACTTTCTTGCAAAGAAATCAATCTTTGCATCGCATTCTACGTAACCTTCATTTGCTTACTGACTATACTAATGGCTCTAAAGAAGGGAAATTGCTAGAATTTATGAGTGCCAATTAGAAAAATTCATTAACATAATTTATCAATAGCTAGAGAGTTAATTTCCGGATCTACAACTAATTAATATGATCATCCAGGAGGCAAAATCTGTTAATAACTAACTACCTTAAGCATCACCTAGTAGAGGTTTTATCAACTCTAAATTTGCAATCACAATGTAATTGATGTCCTTTCTATATTTGTTGTTTTTCTAAATTAAAGGACAGTCCGGCGCACAAGGCATCTCGCGTTCACGTAGGGTCCGGAAAAGCGTCGCACTCAGGGGTATGATGTAGTCAGGCTGACCTAATGCAAGGGTTAATAATTGCTTCCACGGTTCGAACCCGTGACTTATAGGTCACACGGAAACAACTTTACCGTTGCTCCAAGGCTCCCGTTCGTTCTTTTTCTAATTTAATGAAAGTAAACCAGAGGCGGGCGAAGAAAACACCTTATGCTTGGTAAATCAGACAATTGAACTTGACAAGGCTGGTAAGCGTATCTATCCCAATGTTACCGTCATGGTGGTACTGCTGGTTCAATCTTACTATACCTAAAATAGTTGAACTTTGGACTAAATGCTTTTCACTATACAAATAGAAACTATCTCAGTCCTATTTTTTTGGGACATTGTTTGACTGGATGCGCCATTTCAGTATTAATTTGAATGATATAAGTTAGTAGTGAGAAAATAAAGTCAACGATAAGTTAATTTTTATGCAGGAAAAATTAGTACAATTTTAGTAAATTATAAATGAAATATTTGAATTCTTAAAGTTATGAATGTTTTAGTATTTGAATATTATTACTAGTAAAACAGCACTGCTAGTAACATTTCTGAGACGTCCTAGTACAAATGGAGTCTTAAAATAAGTTAATTAATTTATTCCTGGAAATTGAAACTTCCCCATTGCAGAATTCTGAGCATAAAGAAGGATATAAAAATCTTCTGTTCATATGTTCCAAGCTATCAATCAGTCAACAAACACAACCCTCCCCCTTGAGACGAACCAAGTACGTACCCCATTGTTTTTTATGTTTCTTGGTAACTGAATCCAATGTGCATCAGGATGAATGAAAGAAAGCAACAAAAGACTAAATCTCCGGTTTGGTTCTAAAATACATCAAAATTTCAAACGAGAATGGATCGGAAGAAGGAAGTAACAGGTTAAAGATCAAAAACAGCAGCGGAAAAAGTCAGACAAACAATGATTGAAATCAGAGATGGCCAACAAAAGGAACTAAATCAAAGTAACTCCAAAAGGTGACATAGATCATATATCTTTATATAGAAAGTACATAAATGATTAAAGACTCATATATAATATAATGACAAGCGAAACATGGTACATCAAATACTACAAATGAATTTATATTCTACTCCTAGCAGAAAGTATCCAATATGTTCTTCCAGACTTTCTCCGTGTCATGGCCCATGCAGCAAACTTCATAGACTGAGATACGTATCTCAACGCATCAGTTCGGGTACTTTCTAATAGAGTGAACAGTAGCACGTAATTATTCAAGGAGTAGAGGGTTTGTATGGTGGAGAAAGTGAAGGAAAAGTTAGTTTAGGCAGTTCGGGGATTTTAGGCTTTGGAAGCTCTGGGAGTTTTGGCTTTGGTAGCTCTGGGATTTCTGGCTTTGGCATAGCTGGGATCTCAGGCTTTGGGAAAGCTGGAACTTCAGGCTTTTTTATAGCTGGAGGAACCTCAGTCTTTGGCACTGCTGGGATTTCTGGCTTTTTCAAGGGAGGAAACTCAGGTTTTGGCATTGCTGGAATCTCAGGCTTTGGCATAGCAGGAAGCTCGGGTTTTGTCTCATGCTTTGGCAAAGTTGGTAACTCAGGTTTTTGGATGGTGGGTAGCTCGGGCTTTGGCACAGTTGGTACTTGTGGCTTTGGTAAAGTTGGTAACTCAGGCTTTGGAATAGCTGGTAGCTTGGCCTTTGGTACAATTGGTACTTCAGGCTTTGGCATAGTTGGTAACTCAGGCTTTGGGATGGATGGTAGCTCGGGCTTTGGCACAGCTGGTACTTGAGGTTTTGGCATAATAGGAATCTCAGGCTTTGTGACGGCTGGTATTTCAGGCTTTGGGATGGTTGGAAGCTCAGGCTTCGGCACAGTTGGGATCTCAGGCTTTGGGACGGCTGGTATTTCAGGCTTTGGTATGGCTGGAATTTCAGGCTTCGGCATAGTTGGGATCTCAGGCTTTGGCAAGACCGGAACTTTCGGAAATTCTGGTTTAGGAATCTCAGGGAGGGGTGTCTCTAGAAGACGACGTGCAGTTGCACCAGTTATGGGGCCATGCATGAAGCACAAGTTGAGAAATGCAAGTAGTAAGAGGGAGGATAGCTGGTAATGGTGAGCCATTTTTCTGCAGATCCTAGAAGCTTAAAAACTATATTTGTAGAATTAATGAAACTGGGATGTGCTATTGGCTTTTAAGTGTATTGCTATATATAGGTTTTAAAATGCATGCAACAATAGCTTCAAGATTTTGTTTGTTACGTAAGGACCTGAGTAGTTGAACTTCTCATCCACTTGGCTTCAGCTCTGGTATCTCAAAAAGTCAATGTGGATTACCTAATAACATACTAAAAGTCTTAATGTCACAAACATCTGGTACGCTGCCAACCTTATAACAGTTCCCAGATTAGCTATTCTTATTTCTTTAGAAAGAGAGAAGTCTTCGGTTCACATTTACTGTACTTCATTTTGGTATGCACGTAATGGCTCTATCACCTGAGGAAATTGACAGAAATTACAAATGTCAAACAAAAAGGTATTGCTTCACATTTTCTATCTAGCTAAAGGAAGTAATATTTTAACGGTTAATATGACCATTAGAGGATGCACCATGATGAAATGGACGACCAGAAGTGGGGGTAAATCGTAAACTTACCTAATTAGTCACATTATACCCGTTATTTGTTTTTTCTGAACTAGCAAAACTAGAATTGTAAGTGAAGAGGTAGGCAAAAGAATGGCACTCAAGCCTAACGTATTAAAACAGATGGAAAAAGGAACTTGGTTTTACATAGCACAAACTTACCACAATGGCGTAGACTTAGCATAATCCGATTATTCTTTAGGTTCAAATGATACACTTTGACAGTTCATACGATTTTCCAGGAAATGAAAATAGACAATAGCTGAAACATTAGCATATCAAATCCAGACTCAGGAATAGTTGCATTGCATATATCATTGGTTTCGATATTAAGCCAGGTAAAACAACAATGAGGCAGCTGTATAGAAAGTAGACAGCAGATGATTCTTTTACAACTGGTAAAACGGATCTCGCGCTTGACAGTTATATCACATTCAGCATTCATCAAAGAAACAATGAGATTGTTAATACAAGTAAATTCAGACAAAAACACAAACAGGGTATTAGAAGAGATTCAGCTCCAAAGTTCCCGATTTTAATAGAGACTAGATTATCCAATCAAGAGTTCTTCCCACAACCATGAGTGCACTGCTCAAAGGTACAAGTGTGTATATATATAGTCATTGTAGCTACCCTGAAGTGTGAGCTCCGCTTCAGCTTTTGTCTTTAATCCGTGGGAAAGGTTAGGAAGTTCACCGAAAAGAGATTGATTGTTTACTAGAAATAGCAATATGTTATATTGGTTTAGTGCTGGAGAAATGAAAAGGGAAAACAAAGATAATTCAAAAGGTCACAATTATTGAAGATTTGATTAAGTAAATGTACCCGCCTTCCTAACAATTTCTGCTTTTAGATGAAATGGTCACACAATTCAATATGGATTAGAGCGGATAGAGGTCCTAGATTCAAGACTCACTGCCACCTATTACTAAAAAAGTTTCCATACGTTAGGGAATAAACTTGAATGCTAGATGACATGGTCCCACAATAAAGTGGTAGAGATTTTTTTGTAATAAGGAATGTGTTAGAGAAATTTTAGCTAGTTCATTTGTCCATAAATATCAATTGCTCCACAAGCACAATCTCCCTCTTGAGAGGAACCAGGTATCCCCATTGTTTTTATGTTTCTTTTACAGCATGCAAAATTGTGGTAACTGAATCCGATGTGCATTTGGGTGAATGAGACAGAAAGGAACAAATGCTTGAATATTTAGTTCAATTCTTGTATTTGGATCAGATTATTCTACCGGTGCTTTAATGTGTTAATTCATCATTTCCATTTCTTTGTGAAGGAAGAAAGTGGTAATAGGTTTTAAATAAACGAAGGGGAGTAGGGGGGGAAAACGATTGAGCAAAATCAGATATGGCCAACGATAGGAACTAAATAAAAGTAACTCTAGAAAGTGAAATAGATCATAGCTTTATTACGCTGTATAGAAAGTACATAAAACACTCATATAGTATAATGACACGATAAACATGGTACATCCAATTCAAATACTATAAAAGAATCACAATTTCTACTCCTAGAGAAAGTATCCTATATGTTCTGCCAAACTATCTCCATGTCATGCCCCCGCAGCAAACTTCACAGACAAAGATGGAAATCTCAAAACACAGTTGGGTACCTTCCAATATAGTGAACAGTATTATAAGTACTCAAGGAGTAGTGGGTTTGTGTGGTGGAGAAAGTGAAGGAAAAGGTATCTCTTTTGGTTTAGGCAGTTCTGGGATTTCAGGCTTTGGCATAGCTGGGACTTCTAGCATTGGAAGCTCCGGTAGTTTTGGCTTCGGTAGCTCCGGGATTTTTGGCTTTGGTAGTTCTGGGATTTCTGGCTTTGGCACAATTGGTACCTCGGACTTTGGCATAGCTGGAACTTCAGGCTTTTTCATAGCTGGAGGAACTTCAGTCTTTGGCACTGTTGGGATTTCTGGCTTTTTCAGGGGAGGAAGCTCGGGTGTTGGCATTGCTGGGATCTCAGGCTTCGGCACAGTAGGAAGCACGGGTTTTGGCACAGTTGGGAACTCAGGCTTTGGGGCAACTGGTAACTTCGTCTTGGGCATAGCGTGGATCTCAGGTTTTGGCAAAGTTGGTAACTCGGGCTTCGGGATATATGGTAGCTCGGGTTTTGGCACAATTGGTACTTCAGGTTTTGGCATAATAGGAATCTCAGGCTTTGGAACAGCTGGTATTTCAGGCTTTGGGATGGTTGGAAGCTCAGGCTTCGGCACAGTTTGGATCTCAGACTTTGGCAAGGTTGGAACTTTTGGAAATTCTGGTTTAGGAATCTCAGGGTGGGGCGTCTCTAGTAGGCGACGTGTAGTTGCACATGTTATGTGGCCATTCATGAAGCATAAATTGACAAATGAAAGCAGTAAGAGGGAGGATAGCTGGTAATGGTGAGCCATTTTCTGCATATCCTAGAAGCTTAAAGAATGATGTGTATAGAATCAATGAAACTCGGTTATGTGCTATATTCTTTAAGTCTATTGCTATATATAGGTTTTAGATGCATGCAAAAGAGTAGTTTCAAGATTTTTATTATTACTTAAGTACCTAAGTAGTTAAACTTCTCATCCACTTGGCTTCAGGTCCGTTACCTCAGAAAGTCAATGTGGATTACCTAATTAACATACTAATAGTCTGAAGCTGTCACAAACATTTGGTATGCTGGCAACCAGATAACAATTCCCAGCTTAGTTGTTCTTAGTTCTTTTGAAAGAGAAAAGTCCTCGGTTCACATTACTGTTTAAAATCTTCATTTTGGTATGTACGTAATGGCTTCAGAAAGGTATTGCTTCACATTTTCTATCGAGGTAAAGGGAGTAATGCTTTAACGGGGTTAATATGACCATTAGAAGATGCAACATGAATAGTTGTGAATAGGTGCATTGCATATAGCATTGGCCTCGATATTGAGCCAGGTAAAATAACAATGAGGCAGTTGTATAGAAAGTAGACAGCAGATTATAATTGGTAAAAGGATCTCGCGCTTGACATTTATATCACATTCAGCATTTCAGCAAAGAAACAATGAGATTTTGAGTACAAGTAAATTGAGACAAATACATAAACAGGGTATTAGAAGAGATTCAGCTACAAAGTTCAAGATTTTTAATAGAGACAAGATTATCCACTCTAATGTTCTTCCCACAACCATGAGTGCGCTGCTCAAAGATACAGTCTATATAGTCGTTGCAGCTACCCTGAAGTATGAGCTCCGCTTCAGCTTTTGTCTTTAATCCGTGGGAAAGGTTAGGAAGTTCACCAACAAGAGATTGATTGTTTACTGGAAATAGAAATATGTATTGGTTCAGTGCTGGAGAAATGAGAAAGGGAAAAAGATAGATTCAAAAGGTCATGATTGAAATGCATATATGGTTTGTGTCCGGGAGGTTCCGGATGAGTTTCGAGGTGGTTTCGGATCATTTCGGTGAAGTTTGGGATTGCTGGTGCTGGTACTTCACAATTGCAAACTACCGCATTTGCCAACTTCTAGTCTCAATTGCGAACCTTGGTCGCAAATGCGAGCCCGCAGTCACAAACCTGTGGTCGCAATTGCGAACATCCCAATTGCGACCTTTTTTTTCGCAAATGTGACACATCTGCAACTGGGTTAAGAGTTGTAATTTCGGGATTTTAGCTCATTCTCTTATATTTTGAACCCTAGACTTGGTGAAAGGCGATTTTTTCAAATTTTCAAATTCCAAACTTACACCGAACACCTCTAAAGAACTCGGAATCAGCTCAAATTTTGCACACAAGTTTCAAATGACACAACGAACATATTCCAACTTCCGGAATAACAATCTGAGCCCGATAACTCCGAAGTCAACTTCCGGTCAAACCTCCAAACTTTCTAGACCATTAAATTGACAACTTTCGCCAAATAGTGCCAAAACCTTCTAGAAATATTTAAATGTAAATCCGGGCATACGTCCAAGTCCAAAATTACCATCCGAACCTAACGGAAACATAAAACTCCAATCTGAGGTCAATTTCACAAAAGTCAAACTCGGTCAACCCTTTCAACTTAAAGCTTCCAAATTGAAAATCATTGTTCCAAATCAATCTCGAATCACTCGAAAACCAAAACTGACAATACACACAAGTCATTATACACCACATGAAGCTACTCATGACCTCAAACCATTGAACGGAATATAAATGTTTAAAACAACAGGTCAGATCGTTACCGACCACTCATGTTTGCACGGCATCTCCTTCATCTAATTGCCAAAAGTTTGAATATTTCATTGGCCCTAATCAGTTAGTTAAAACAATTTGTCTGCAAAATCGTGTAATGCTCAATAGGCTACCATCCGAATCTAATAAGTATCACAAATGCAAAATTTTGGTGGTCTTATGATCACTGCCTTGCCTTGTCATTAGACATTTTCTATACTTTATTAGTAATTACGAGTACTATGTGAAAGCAGAATACAAAGGATATGTACGTAAGAGAAAAATCATAAATAATTTCATTCACTACTTATTTGGCAGTAGACCAGTACAGTGCATGACGAATTTTCCTCTATATAAATGTTTAATTCCCTATGAAGATAGAGAAACAAAATAGCGTAGTCATTTTGAAATTAGGAGGATGCAAGGAGCTGCCTGACATTCATAGGCCAAATATCAGGAGAGTTTCCGTCCAGCAGGCGTTTTGCTATGATGATATTAGCTGCATCACTTGGATGGTATGGATCCCAGAACACATACTTGCTTCTATTTGCACAAATTTTAGATGAAGGACCGCATGGAATTATTCCCCCAAATCTTCCACCACCAGAACAGCAAGCTGAATTTGCATTCTCAAATCCTACATATAACAATATCCCCCATCAAATTAAATTATATTACTTGAATCTTGAAAATTTGACCTAATATCTTGATATGTCCGGAGAAATGGGGCTAGAGTTTGGCTAAAACTATTCCGTTGTCTTATTAAACCACTTTGGCCTAGTTGGGGTTACGTGCTGCAACAAACTAATAAATGAGCTAGTGTTCACTTGGTGCGAGTAGGTGTTTTACTTAGGGCAGGCCTGATTTCACGATCCGCATATTATTGAAGATACGATAAACCATAGGGGTTTCTAATTAATCTTTGATAGTTTTAACTCACCATAAGATGAGTAATTCTGAATGATGTCTTGGACGATTCCGTAGACATCTGCATAGACAAACTTTGATCCAGTAAGTTTGGAACTTAGTTCACTCACAAGCCCTCTCAATTGGGTGTTGTATAATTGCGCAAGCCCATTTGGGAAATTTACGCAGTTTTCTCCAGCTGATGGATTCATAGCCCTTTGGTAGGGGATACACCCAATAGGCCCAACATTCACCACTATTACTTTTCTGGCACCCAAATTATAAAGTCTCTGCATATGGTTTTGAACAAGAATCATCATGTCAGCATTCTACTTTGTGTTATAGCACTTGTAGTAGTCAACTTTAATAAATTCACAATTTACCGTTAGTTGAATTCTGTATTTGGATATCACTGCTCCCACAAATTTCATAGGAGGTACAGTTAGTTGTTCAGGTGTGGAGAGAACAGGCGTGAGATAATTGTTGATAAAGTCATTTGATCCCATCGTTACTGAGAAGAGTGAATTCTCAATCAACTTTATTGTCGCTGGCTCTCCTATTCTTGTGATTATGTCCTGTCTAGTGTTTGCAAAATTGTCTAATTGAGCATCCATGTTGATCCTTCCACCCTACCAATATTTAGAAAAACCCCATTTTAATCAATATCCAATCAAACACACAAAAAGAAAAACAAATTTTGGAGCACTCCCATCTGATGTTACATAATCCTCTTTTTGACTTGACATACTCGTGCATAACAGACCTAACATGATTATATGACTACTCAATGCAGATCTTTCACAAAACATATTGGAACAAAACAAAAAAATTTACATATTCTCGTATTGCATACTTGTTGAGATAAGTTATACCAAGATTTTGATATACTATAATACTGGTTATAAATAATACCTCCAATCAAATACAAATAAATTTAATCCCTTATATCGAAATAACCCACCTAATACTTTGAATCAAACGGCCCTTAAACAATACATGCCTAAACAACCAATACAAAATCGGGGAAAATTAAGCACTTACAAAAATTTGGCCAGATTCATTAAGAATGCCTCCTCCTCCAGAAGCATAATTGACACCTTGCTGAACCACTGGTCCAGATGTTGTTGGTGCTAAGTATGGAGGAGCCAAATTAAATCCCATTTCCTCACCTGCAAATCCATTCAAATAAAATCGTCCAAAATAATACTCAGAAGCTCATAGTTTAGAGGGAAGTGAAAAGAACATAAAAGGCAGACATTTTACGGAAAAAAAAAAAATAAGGGAGAGATTTTCAGCAAGATTAAACTTGCCTAAAATGTCCACTATAGTTCTTCCATTTGTATATCTTCCTGTTGGGCCACCAAAATCAATACCATTTGGGAAGAAATTTGCTTTTGAAAGAGAAGCAATATAGTTATTGTTACCCACATCAACCAATGAATCTCCAAAGACAAAATTAGCAGGGACATTTTCTGCCAAACAGATCGTCAAGTTCTGAAGCACAACTCCCAAAATGGCCAACCTATAATATGATGGATTTCCCATTTCAAACACCTCGAGATAAAGCTAAGAATGTGGAGGCTTCTTTCAGTAGGAGAAAGCAAGGCCTTTTAAAACTGCAAGTTCTGTTAAATAGACCAACAAGGCAAATCAAGGACACACCAACCAATAGAAAGAGGGAAAATTGCAGAGAATTAAAAGAAAATGAGCTTTTAGCTCACATTTTCAGTGAGACATGACTATAGTCACTATATTACTTATGAACTTAGGATGGGCCAGGCTATTCTATGAACTTATTAGCAATGCAAGGACTAACCCGTCCAAAAAAGAAATGAGAGTAACTAGCAAACAATTAAAAGAAGATCAGTTTATAGCTCACATAATTCAATGGATGCATATATTATAACTAAACCTATGAAATTAGGATGGNACATATTATTGAAGATACGATAAACCATAGGGGTTTCTAATTAATCTTTGATAGTTTTAACTCACCATAAGATGAGTAATTCTGAATGATGTCTTGGACGATTCCGTAGACATCTGCATAAACAAACTTTGATCCAGTAAGTTTGGAACTTAGTTCACTCACAAGCCCTCTCAACTGGGTGTTGTATAATTGCGCAAGCCCATTTGGGAAATTTACGCAGTTTTCT
Organism: Nicotiana otophora; assembly: GCA_000715115.1. NCBI lineage: Eukaryota > Viridiplantae > Streptophyta > Magnoliopsida > Solanales > Solanaceae > Nicotiana > Nicotiana otophora. The sequence continues at coordinate 41,937 of AWOL01S0006309.1, forward strand.
CCAGCTGATGGATTCATAGCCCTTTGGTAGGGGATACACCCAATAGGCCCAACATTCACCACTATTACTTTTCTGGCACCCAAATTATAAAGTCTCTGCATATGGTTTTGAACAAGAATCATCATGTCAGCATTCTACTTTGTGTTATAGCACTTGTAGTAGTCAACTTTAATAAATTCACAATTTACCGTTAGTTGAATTCTGTATTTGGATATCACTGCTCCCACAAATTTCATAGGAGGTACAGTTAGTTGTTCAGGTGTGGAGAGAACAGGCGTGAGATAATTGTTGATAAAGTCATTTGATCCCATCGTTACTGAGAAGAGTGAATTCTCAATCAACTTTATTGTCGCTGGCTCTCCTATTCTTGTGATTATGTCCTGTCTAGTGTTTGCAAAATTGTCTAATTGAGCATCCATGTTGATCCTTCCACCCTACCAATATTTAGAAAAACCCCATTTTAATCAATATCCAATCAAACACACAAAAAGAAAAACAAATTTTGGAGCACTCCCATCTGATGTTACATAATCCTCTTTTTGACTTGACATACTCGTGCATAACAGACCTAACATGATTATATGACTACTCAATGCAGATCTTTCACAAAACATATTGGAACAAAACAAAAAAATTTACATATTCTCGTATTGCATACTTGTTGAGATAAGTTATACCAAGATTTTGATATACTATAATACTGGTTATAAATAATACCTCCAATCAAATACAAATAAATTTAATCCCTTATATCGAAATAACCCACCTAATACTTTGAATCAAACGGCCCTTAAACAATACATGCCTAAACAACCAATACAAAATCGGGGAAAATTAAGCACTTACAAAAATTTGGCCAGATTCATTAAGAATGCCTCCTCCTCCAGAAGCATAATTGACACCTTGCTGAACCACTGGTCCAGATGTTGTTGGTGCTAAGTATGGAGGAGCCAAATTAAATCCCATTTCCTCACCTGCAAATCCATTCAAATAAAATCGTCCAAAATAATACTCAGAAGCTCATAGTTTAGAGGGAAGTGAAAAGAACATAAAAGGCAGACATTTTACGGAAAAAAAAAAAATAAGGGAGAGATTTTCAGCAAGATTAAACTTGCCTAAAATGTCCACTATAGTTCTTCCATTTGTATATCTTCCTGTTGGGCCACCAAAATCAATACCATTTGGGAAGAAATTTGCTTTTGAAAGAGAAGCAATATAGTTATTGTTACCCACATCAACCAATGAATCTCCAAAGACAAAATTAGCAGGGACATTTTCTGCCAAACAGATCGTCAAGTTCTGAAGCACAACTCCCAAAATGGCCAACCTATAATATGATGGATTTCCCATTTCAAACACCTCGAGATAAAGCTAAGAATGTGGAGGCTTCTTTCAGTAGGAGAAAGCAAGGCCTTTTAAAACTGCAAGTTCTGTTAAATAGACCAACAAGGCAAATCAAGGACACACCAACCAATAGAAAGAGGGAAAATTGCAGAGAATTAAAAGAAAATGAGCTTTTAGCTCACATTTTCAGTGAGACATGACTATAGTCACTATATTACTTATGAACTTAGGATGGGCCAGGCTATTCTATGAACTTATTAGCAATGCAAGGACTAACCCGTCCAAAAAAGAAATGAGAGTAACTAGCAAACAATTAAAAGAAGATCAGTTTATAGCTCACATAATTCAATGGATGCATATATTATAACTAAACCTATGAAATTAGGATGGGCTAGAAATAAAGAATTAAATTAAGAGAAATTCTCCATTTAATGAGAAAAATGGAAAGCGTTTTCTCATTAAATGCCTAGCAGAATCAGCACTACCAATCAGAGAAATTTTTGATATGTTGGAGCCAATCTTGAGCCAGAATGCAATCCCCAAAAGAGAAACATAACCAATAAATATTACTCCTACTAGTGGATTTCTGTCCAAGTTCAGAAATTTATATTTTTTGTTGGTGGTAAGAAAATAAATTATGCAACTGCCAACCTTCAGATTCTCAACCAATTGGATGCCACAGTACGTGCAATTGAATGCAGTCACTTAAATTTACAGTATGGCATTTACTATTATTTTCATGGGGAGCCTCTGTTTCTTCTCTTCTGCTTCTTCCTCCTCTTTATTTTTTTAATGTTCGTTTCCAAAAGAAGGAAAAGCGACAAATACAATACTGAAAGATAGGTGTGGTTGAAAGCACACTAAACAAGTTTAAGTAATGATAGTAATACTTTTGACTTATAACTTCCACCAAGTTGACACCGACTCATGTTTTTATTCATAGAATTATTATTAACAACAGAATCTTGAAAATCTTGAAAATCTTAAAAGAAAAGTACGTCTTCATTTTTTACAACTGCATTAAGTCAAGTGGATGTTTAAGCAACTTGGTATTTCCTTACAAAGTTTCTGCGGCAGCAGAGCAAGAAAGGCCCCAAATTCTGGGCTCTTGCATGCTCGAAGTTACCTCTTCGGAATTTTGTGACCATCTCCTCTAAAAATTTAAGCTATACAAGAACACACTTTTAACTTATGCAATTGTCCTTTCAAAGGAAGACACTCTTTGCTCGATTTGATCACTCCTGCAGTTCCCCTTGGTGTGAATCTCTGAGGCATATGTAGGGGCTGATCAAGTGCATTAGTTACGGTTCCCGTAAACCATTCATTAAATGTATAAGAGTATTTAGCTTGGAACCCAGTCGGTTAATCCAAATATTATTGTATATTAACGTGAGATATGTGTAGGAACCCATAAACTTAAAATCCTGGATTCGCCTCTTATCATATGCCTAATGTTCATTTTAAATAAAGCTTCACATTATCACTTTCGCAAATTGGTAAAAGTATCTATTTGATCATCATTATACTTTTTGTTCACATTTATCTAACCCTAAATTTAAGAGTTAATATCTTAAAATCATCTTAAACTATCATGTTTTTATCAGTTTTCCCAAAATCCCTCCCTAAATTATATTACCCTTCATATTTTAACACCCTCATTACTTACGTGGCATAACATGTGTAGTAACTCGCTTGGAAGCGTGTGACACCTGAAAAAAGCCATCAAAATAGCTCACCTACCGAATATAATGGCTAATTAGCTTAACTCTCTTTTAAATTTATTTATTTTATGAATATTCTCCTTATTTCAGTTATATCCACCTTTGTTCCTCATTTTTTCACCACTCTTCCTTATTTTTTTGACATTTCTTTTTTATTTTTCACCTTCTTATTCATTTTTTTAACCTTTTTTCTTCAGTTCTCCGTATGGGTTTCCTCTGGAAAAATTTCTCCCTCGCTTGTTTCCTCTAAAATAATTTATTCTATTTCTTGTTTTAGTCTTCTTTTATGTTTTACACATATTTTTGAAAGAACACCAATTTGAATCTTCTTATTAAACTCATCACTTTGTAGAGAATAAAATTGAATCTCTTGAACCTTCTTTGTGTAATCTGGAATTAGAGAATGTAATTGCTAGTCAATTAATTTTTTATTTGCAAAATTTTATTTTGTGTTTTTTTTTAATATAAGATAAGATGATTTTTAAGAAATACAACACTATATGCCTTTTATTTATATTTTTATGTGCTGCAAAGTGAATAATTATTAAGGACTTATTCAATTGGAGTCTAGCATAAAGCACAGTCACAATTAAACCTAAAATTAACACAGTACATTAGATATTATTTTGGCCAAAATTTCTAGAATTAATTAGTCATCCGAGAGTAATACATCTGGAATAAACTATATAAAAAGATTGTACAAACCATAAGTTAATATAGTTAGACAAACCCACTTTTAAGAGTCCAAAATAGGGTTTTAATATATGTTTAGGGGGGGGTTAGGCTAAGTTAATTAGCAATGTGTAGTGCTACGTGGCACGTTTTTTAGATAATTATGAGTGTGTACTAGACGCACCTCTAAAAATGCAATGAGTGGTTTTTAATATGAAGGACAATATAGTTCAGGGAAGATTTTGGGGACACGAAATAGTTTAAGTAGGAAATGATCACATAATTCAACATGGTGTTAGAGCAGGTTTAAGATGAGATGGTCACACAAATACAAGTGTTAAAGAGAAATTTAGCTAGTTCATATGTTCAAAACTATCAATCGATCCAAAAGCACAATCTCCCTCTTGAGAGGAACCAAGTACCCCCATTATTTTTTATGTTTCTTTTATAGCAGGCGAGATTGTGGTACCAGAATCCAATGTGCATTAGGATGAATGAAACAGAAAGCAACAAATAGTTAAATCTTCTGTTTTGTTCTAAAATACTCTAAAATGTGAGGTATTTGTAGAACAGATTATTCTACCGGTGCTTAAGTATGCTTATTCATCCTTTTCATCTCTTGAAATGTGATGGAAGAAAGTGGTAATAGGTTTTAAGAAAAACGAAGGGGAAAAGAGTCGGAAAAAAAAGGAATGAGCAAAATCAGGGATGGCCGACGATAGGAACTAAATCAAAGTGACATAGATCATAGCTTAATTACACTGTATAGAAAGTACATAAAACACTCATATAGTATAATAACACGATAAACATGGTACATCCAACTGAAATACTACTATAAAAGAATCATAATTTCTACTCCCACAGAAAGTACCCAATATGTTGTGCCAAACTATCTCCATGTCATGCCCACGCGGCAGACTTCATAGACCAAGATGGAAATGTCAAAACACAGTTGGGCACCTTCTAATAGAGCGAACAGTATTATAATTACTCAAGGAGTAGCGGGTTTGTGTGGTGGAGAAAGTGAAGGAAAAGATATCTCTTTTGGTTTAGGCAGTTCTGGGATTTCAGGCCTTGGCATAGCTGGGACTTCTGGCTTTGGAAGCTCTGGTAGTTTTGGCTTTGGTAGCTCCGGGATTTTTGGCTTTGGTAGTTCTGGGATTTCTGGCTTTGGCACAATTGGTACCTCGGGCTTTGTCAAAGCTGGAACTTCAGGCTTTTTTATAGCTGGAGGAACCTCAGTCTTTGGGACTGTTGGGATTTCTGGCTTTTTCAGGGGAGGAAGCTCGGGTTTTGGCATTGCTGGAATCTCAGGCTTTGGCACAGCAGGAAGCTCGGGTTTTGGCACAGTTGGGAACTCAGGCTTCGGAGCAACTGGTAACTTAGGCTTGGGCATAACTGGGATCTCAGGCTTTGGCAAGGTTGGTAACTCGGGCTTCGGGATGGATGGTAGCTCGGGCTTTGATAGAGTTGGTACTTCAGGTTTTGGCATAATAGGAATTTCAGGCTTTGGAACAGCTGGTATTTCAGGCTTTGGTATGGTTGGAAGCTCAGGCTTCGGCACAGTTGGGATCTCAAGCTTTGGCAAGGTTGGAACTTTAGGGAACTCTGGTTTAGGAATCTCGGGGAGGGGTGTCTCTAGAAGACGACGCGCGGTTGCTCCAGTTATCGGGCCATGGATGAAACACAAGTTGAGAAATGCAAGCAGTAAGAGGGAGGATAGCTGGTAATGGTAAGCCATATTTCTGCAAATCCTAGGAGCTTAAAGAAGAATGTGTATAGAATCAATGGAACTCGAATGTGTGCTATTATTGGCTTTAAGTCTATCGCTATATATAGGTTTTAAATGCATGCAAAACAGTAGTTTCAAGATTGTGTTTGTTACGTAAGGACCTAAGTAGTTGAACGTCTCATCCACTTGGCTTCAGGTCTGGTACCTCAAAAAGTCAATTTATTGGATTACCTAATAACATACTAATAGCCTGAACCTGTCACAAACACATATAGTATGCTGGCAACTCATAACAACCCTCAGCTTAGCTGTTTTCATTTCGTTAAAAAAAGAAATGTCCTGGGCTCACATTTACAGAGTCCGCATAAAACTGGTTGAGTTCAAATGAAACACTTTGAAAGCTTATACAAGTTTCGAGGAAATGAAAAAAAGGCAATAGCTGAAATAATAGCATATTCAAATCCAGATCAAGGGACAGTTGCATTGTATATAAAAATTAGCCTCGATATCGAGACGGGTAAAATGACACAATTAGATGGCCATGTTTAGCAAAATAGACAGCAAAAATTCTCTTGTTTCTTACAGTTGGCAAATAGAAAGCTCGCACTTGACAGTTATGTTACATTTAGCCTTTCAACAAAGGGAACAGTGAGAGTATTACAGTTTGAAACACAAAACATAAATAGGGTATTCGAAGAGATTGAGCTCCAAAGTTACTGGTTTTTAATAGCAACAACAACAACAACATACCCAGTAATATCCCACCCCGTGGGGTCTGGGGAGGGTAGTGTATACACAAACCTTATCCCTATCTTGTGAGGAACCCTTACTGGTTTTTAATAGAGACAAGTTTATCCAACCTAGGGTGCTTCCCACAATCATGAGTGCACTTCTCAAAGATACACCCCCATATATTCATTTTAGCCACTCTCAAGTATCAACTCCCCTTCAGGCCTTTGACATTTAAGCCATGGAAGTATTAACAACTTCACCAACAAACAGTTGATTGTTTCCTGAAAATAGAAATATGTATATTGCTTCAGTAGTCAAAGAAATGAAAAAGGGGGGAAATAATTCAAAAGGTAACGGTTATTAAGATATAATTAAGTGAATAAAAGTGCACCCTCTTTTAACAGTTAGCAAAAGTCCTTGGTTCAAGTCTCATTGCTACCTATTGTAAAAAAGTTCACATATTTGGCTCCTTAAAAAGAATCAAACCCGCGCGTAAGGAGATGTGTTGAAGATATAATTAAATAAATAAACATATATAATGCCTTGGATCACTTCACCTCATTGCCTTTAAGTTTTGGGTTGGAAACTCACATTTTTTCATATGGCATCATATCCAAACTCTGGTGAACTTTAGTAAATCCGTCTTCATAATTGTTTCTCTATCATTTTGGACAGATATTCTTCTAACGTTCGCCCGTCAAGCCACTCTAGGCTTCTCTCATCTCTCTCTCCGCTTCAGATCTACTCTCCAGTAGAGTAGAATCAAGTTACATATGCAGGATTGTGTTAAAATACACTTGTCATTCTTTGGTTGCATCAGAATTTACAATGATGTTTATGATGACATAGAATACTCCACCTATCTGTGTCAAGGTTTTGGGTTGAACGCAAAGATTCTTTCACAATATCGAACTAGAATTCTCATGTGCCTATTCCGACCGATCATTTGAACTACCAAACCACACCTTAGGACTTAGGCACCTCCATTACAGATCATCAGCAATTTGCACTACTTGAAATTTTAGGTTTCACAAAAACGTGACACTTGTCAATAGGAAGTAAACTTAATTTGGTATTTTTTTTTGGCAAGTTGAATATATCGGCAAAATCTAACCAATTCAATTTTTTCTTTTTTTGGTAAAGGGTGAAACGCCTTGAGCCGAAGGTCTATCAAAAATACCTTCATAAGGTAGGGTCTGCGTACACACTAATCTCCCAGACCCCCACTTGTGGGATTACACTGGGTTTGTTGTTGTTGGTAAAGGGTGAAACTCACAAGAGCTAACATAATATAATGTCAGATGCAAATGAGTACTGGCACCTAATACCAATTCTGGCAAGCGGTGGCCACTCATCATAAAGAGACACCCGATAGAGGACAACTATTCACAAAGTTCCCTAGCATATACAAAAAAAGATGGAGCCAAATCAATTCCTGAAATACAATCAACCATTTTAAAAGATTTCTAAGCTTTAGAAGAAAGGCATTCAAAACGTTGAAGACATCAACGTTACCTTGCACCAGTATGAGCACATACAGACAAAGTTTCAAAGTGTCAAAAAGTAACAAAAAGGGTACCTGATAAACTTACTCAAGCAACAGCGTCAATTATACAATGAAAAAGTATCACACCAAAGAATGCCTTCCAGACAAGAAAATGAAGAAGCTCAAAAACACATCTATGGAAGTTCAAGATCATCCTTTCCTCGCGAGCTACAAAGAATTTTACTGGGAATCCTGCATTATTCATCCCAACGTAAACAAGGAATAATACCATATTCAGAATTCATAAAAGGCTAATCCTATGCTGTATTGAAGCAGCATTTAGTGAAATAGGATTCACTGTGAGAGCCACGTCCGTAGCTAGATGATTGTAGCATGAATTGATCGGCTTTTACCTATTACCAAGAAATCCTCCATCTCTGCATAGGAGTTACACCGAGCTAGGCAAGAAATAAAATCTGTACTGTCACTGCAGTAGCTCACAAGTAATGAAGCAGATGCAGAATTTTGGAAAAACCCAACTCAAGAAGGCTACTGCTAAGAACAGACATTCAAACAGTTCAGACAGTAGACAACTTACACCTCTGCATTCGATATGGCTGTAACACAATTCAGTGACTTCAATAACCTCTGCAGCAATGACCTATGGTTAAGGGAAGGAAGAAGGATATGATTGGACTCAGGACTCAGCACTCAGTGGAAGGAGACACCACCTCTCTCACACATCACCACCTTCTTTTTTTTTTTCTTTTTTTGGATGAATACATGAAAACACTATTACTGCATAAGCAAAAATTGCAGCAATAGCATGAAGCAATATTAGTTAAAGGATTGTTGGACAAGATCATTAAAATCAGAAAAGGTTACAGCAACTGCAGCTTTATCAAAATAATTACAAATGCTATCATCGTAAAACCATGCCATAAGATTTTAAAGACATCAAATCGAGTATCAGCAATTTGGAAAATGTACAAAAGATAAGAAAGATATGAAAAGGAGAAATTCACCCAGAAAATCAAGAGCAGACGTAGCTCATCCAACATTTTAGGTGGCCCCGATATAATTGACCCACTTTCCTTCTTATCCGCCCATATTCACTTCAACCATTTGCAAAATGAAGAAAGTCACCCGTCACTGGAAGACAGGGAAGTAAGAGTTAAGCTGACAAAAGTTCCACTCTTAAATACCTTTATATTGAAATGACAACTTTCTGACGAGCTACTGCACTTTAACACATTTAAACAGTTAATCCTTTTCAATCCTGCTCTAACCTAAAATATTTCATTTACACTTTCTTCAGTCTTCGTGTTAGCCAAGGGCCATCTTTTTGGAGATGGAACGACTATCCAAAAACAAATGTGTCTGCAGAAGACAACAATGTACTACAAGGAAGATGAAATGAGGAATTGGATTTGGAAATGTTTTTCAAATTCCAAGTACAGAGCAAGTTGTAGCTGAGACACATAGAGAACACAAACCAAAGCAAGCTGAAGAAAAGCCGGCAGGACAAAAACAAATTGCACACAATGCAGCCCTTTAGCCATCCTCGACTACTGGCATTTTAAACTGACAAGTTAGACTGAAGTTTCCCTTAGTCAGGTTTCTAAGAAATAAAAGCACGGCAGAGGGGAGTGAACTGGATGTGGAAAATACAATACTACCTTCCCTCTGTGCATTCTCTTCAAAGAAATGCTAATTCCAAGTGTTTGTAACTCAGGTTGAAGTCATCTAATGGTGGTTGGGGACTATCATTCAGCTCGGCCTAATGTTACCCACTTCAAGAACTAAAGTTTGGATGGAAAGAAGAATGAAATCAAGAACTTGAAACAAATTTCTAAACCACAAGTCAATCTCGAACATGGTTTAAAATGCAGTGGAGCTCGAAAACAATAAAATGAACTAGCTACTAAAAGATCTCATTAACTTAAAACCAGCATTAAGAGAGTGTTGACATATATAAAACAAAAGCTTTATGAGCCAGTCTCCCACAAATCCTGAAGGGAGCTGATAAAGTCTCACATGCTGTCAGGTTTCAGCATTGTCTATATACACCAGCAAGATAACAAACATAAAAGAATTTGTCTTATCTGTTTTCAAAACACTTTTTCCAACACAGTCCACCAGATACTAGCAGGTACTATTGACCATATCTTCTTCTTCTTCTTCTTGCTCAAACCCTTATACTCCAGCTAGCCAGCAAGTCCTTTTTAGTCCTTACCTTGAATATATTTAGGAACATGTGCGACACTTGGGAGGTGAGAGCAGAACGCATGAAGGTATGAGAATTTTCTTTCATTCCTTCTCACACAGATAGCACCTGTTAGTTATGTGAAACCCTCTTTTATGTAAATTGCCATGTGTCAAAAAAACCTCATTTGCTGCCAACCAAGAGAAATATTGCACTTTGAATGGAGCCTTAGTTTTCCAGATCTGTCTCCTTGGACATTTTTGCCTTACATTTTTTGTTGTCAAAGCTTCTAAAAGATCTCAAATCAAAACTAGTAATCATGTATAAAGAGAAAAGGGGCAAAAACTTATAAAAGTGTATGCGGCAAAGAAGAGTTCTTTTATTTAAATGGAAGCTTAGCATTTGAAAATCAATAATCCTCTTAACCGATTTAAATTTGTTAATGTATTTTAAACAAGGGCAAAAATCAAAAAACATAAAAATCTCTGCATCGTAGTGCACTAAATATTTGCAATCCTGGAATTTTAGCTCCAAACAAGCAACAAGGAACTTAACAGCTATCAGTTTCCTGACATAAGCAGATAAATACTTGGATTCAAGTTAACAGACTTCAAGACAGTTAAAGTTGTGCTGCAAAACTGGGGGAAAAAAAAGGCAAACAAGGCTCCCTCTGGAGAACCCATGTGATATTTTAAAAGTTAGAAATGTATGACGTTGCAGATAAATTATTTAGCTGTACGAAAAGAAAACCAAGATTACTGATAAAGCATGGAGACCGGAGCAATAAGCTAATTATTGCAGCTACTTCAGCGCAAACTAGCAATACATTAACATTACAATGAAAACATCAAGGCCAATGCCCAAGTAGCTTTTCATTCTTACTAGAACATACAAAAAACAAAAGGAAGCTACAACTAGAACAAAAGAAGTGCCTTACTTCGCTAGGCAGCCTTGACCTTATCATCACCCACAGCATTGAGTATAGGAAGACTGCTTAAGAATTCATCAAGACCTTCAAAAAACTCAATTCCTTCAATGTTGCCATCCTCTCCCGTTTCAGCTCCATTCCCTTGGCCCACCCCAGGTGCAGGAGGCTCTTCACCCTCATTACTGAACTCCACATTCAAATCCAACTTTCCAACGTCTTTTGTAACCCTCCCACCTTGCCTTCTTGTGTTACTTGCAATACTTCTCTTGCTCGACTGAGCTGCCGTAACATTGGGCATTTCTGCACCCCCTTGAGTTGCTGAAATATCTTGCACACTGTCACCAGCATTCCCTACAACATTCTTTCCCTTATCAGATTGCTGTATCTTGGCTTTTTTTCTCCTCATCCTTCTACTCTTTTTCTTCCCACTGTTCGCCTTCTTCTTCTTCTGCTTCTTATCACCCCTCCAATCCTCATCTGACTCCTCGCTCGACTCAGATAATTCCAAAAACACATCATCAACAACATCATCAATATAAACCCTCGGAGTGGGTGGCTTTCTTACACCCCCATGTTTATTAAACACGGGTGCAAACGGAGTCCAGCTCGAGATATTACCTTTATATTTCTTAAAAGTGTCCAAGGAAAATCCTAAAGGCATAAATCCCCAACAACAGAAATAAGCTTCTTTTCCCTCTATAATTGGCGGAGGCGACGCAATCTTTACAGCCTGAAACGCCCTCTTGCACTTTTGACACCTCAAAGTACAATCCACATACTCTAAAGGATACTCATACATCACATAACAATAAGGACACGCAGTCCAGAAACTAGGAACAACATGACTCGACGCACCTACACCCCCCTCTTTTCCCTTCACATTGTTGTTACTAGTACTAGCAGAACGATTTTGACTGTTCCCTAACAAACCCTCATTGTTCACATTGTTGTTACTAGTACTAACAGAATGATGTTGACTGTTCCCAAACAATCCCTCAAAGTTCACATTTTTACTAGTACTAGCAGAGTGATTTTGATTATTCCCAAACAAACCCTCATTGTTCACATTGTTACTATTACTAGCATGCTGATTTTGATTGTTCCCAAACAAACCCTCATTGTTCACATTACCAGTACTAGCAGAATTATTTTGATTATTCCCAAACAAAGCCTCAAAGTTCACATTTTTACTTGTAGTAGTAGCAGAGTAATTTTGATTGTTACCCACCAAACCCTCATTTCTTTGTGGTGTCTGTTTATTACCTTGCTGCTGTTCTACAGAAGCTACTTGCTGATGTTGCCCTCTTCTTGACTCTACAGAAGCTACTTGCTGCTGTTGCCCTCTTCTTGACTCTACAGACGCTGCTTGCTGCTGTTGCCCTCTTCTTGACTCCACAGAAGCTACTTGCTGCTGCTGCCCTCTTGACCCAAAGGTAAAAGGGTTTTGTTGTTCTCTGTCTGGACTTAGCATAGTAGAGCTTACTACTGGCTGCTGTGTTTGGTTTCTGCCCAGAAATGTTACAGTCTGTTGCTGCTCTCTACTACCCAAGCTGGACACAGAACTCACTGGCTGCTGCTGCATTTGTGGGTCTTGAAGAAATGCCACTGTCCGCTGCTGCTCTCTGCTTGAACTCACTGGATGTGACTGTGCCTGTTGAAAAAGCACAGAACTTGGTTGTTGCATGAAACCAATGGGGTTATTATTAGGCGGAGGAGAAGTAGCAACAGGATTAAGGTTAATAAAAAACCCAATTTCTTTATCATAAACACTTCTCCTGAACGCATTCGAAAGAACAGACCAAGCATCAAGTACAAGCCGGAAAGCATGATCTGAGAAAGGGAAACTATTCTTCTGAGGGTTTAAAAGGAGAGCGAGCCTACGGTACTGATTAGCTACGAGCTCAGAATCATGTGTTTGGTTTAAAGGGATTTGGAGAATGGAGTAGTAATCAAGGTGCTGGTTGTTGATCCGCTTGTCGCCGGCGATTAGGGTATCGACTATAGCGAGGACTTGGTCAGCGGGTAAAAGGGTCGGGTCGGATTCACGTGCTCGGGTCGCGAATGATTTGGACCCGACTAGGTCACGGTTAGTTAATAGCTTCTCGGCTATTGATAGCCACCGTAACGCCTCCGCTCTCGGTGTGTTTCCGGCACCGTTGATGAAAAATGGATGTTCCATTTTGGATTTATTTTTTTTCAACTTTAGCTCAGTAGTTTTTTCGGAAAGAAGAAAATGAAGTGAAGAGAGAGAAAGGGAAGTGTTGTTGTACTATAACTCCGACGAAGAAGGACAGGAGTTAGATGTAAAATGACATAATAGCACGTGTTTTTGTGGAGTTTTAAGGAAGAAATTTGGGGTAGATGAGGGGGTAAAAGAGGTAAATTGGGAGAGATTACTGTGGTAAAACGTGGATTTGTTTGTTCCTCATAATAGCTAATCTGTTGTGATATTTTTGAATGGGATTTCGGGGATATCTGTTTAGATTCATGGGAAGGTGAGAAGTGTAGTTACAAGATTTCTTTGTAAGATTCGCACACTAGACTAGATAGTTACTGTTTAATAAGTAAAGTGAGTTGATGAAGTTATCAATCTTCGAACATAATTACACTATATACACTTCAACTATGAGCAGTGTACACTTGGCAGCTAAAGAACCGAAGCAAAAAGGTCAATTTTATGCTCCATCTGTCTCATTTCATAACATATACTGTACAGTACTTCCCTTTTTACTAATGTCTTAAAAAAATATATACTTCATTTCTCTTTTTTGAACTTATTTGATATAAAAGTTCATTCTTGTATTTAAAGAAATTAAAATGTGTGTATCGGTCACAACCACTCATTTCAAAAGAATAATTTTAATACTCTACATAGGTTTGACTTTCACGTCAAAAGTATTTTTCTTTTGAATTCCGTATTCTATCATTTTTAAATTTCAGACGATCAAATAAGCATTGAGATACTGTGCTTAGGAAGAGAATTGTTTCCTGTTCCAATTATCCTTCCTCTTTCATTTGCAAACCAAAAGAAAAGAGAAGAAAATTCTTCCCTTTCCCTTCTCTCCTTTTCCTAGTTGTCTTTTTTTTTTAACATAGGTCCATCCACATGCAAGACTCAACAACAACAACAACAACAACAACCCAGTATAATCTCACTAGTGGGGTCTGGGGAGGATAGTGTGTACGCAGACCTTACCCCTACCCTGGGGTAGAGAGGCTGTTTCCAAAATACCCTCGGCATCCTTCCCTCCAAGAACTCCCCACCTTGCTCTTGGGGTGACTCGAACTCACAACCTCTTGGTTGGAAGTGGAGGGTGCTTACCATCAGAGCAACCCACATGCAAGACTCCTAATATGTATATAAAAATAATAATTACACGGAGGACATAGACCTTGGCCTCGTAAACATTGTGAAGGTTGGATATATCCACCTTAGCAGTCATTTGTACATAAAAATTTTATGTTAGTTGTTGAGTATCACTGCTGCCGATAGAATGAAACTCATAAAGGCAGCAGTATACTATACACATATTAGGAACCAGCAAAACAAGATTAAAAAAAGCAGCTAACATCAGAAATGAACTTGTTCTTCATCTTCTTGTGCCTGAAATTTGGGAGCCCATCAAATTCAAGCTTCATTGAAGCGCTAACCTTAGGAGGCAGGAAAGTAGCTTCATTGAAGATAGAAACAGTTTTGGATTCTTCTCCCATATTAGCCAGTAAGTCAGCAGTACAATTACCTTCTCTAAAGATATGCACGAAGGTAAAATTTCCAGCATTAGATATACTCAATGATTTGCTTGATTTGCCATGGTGGATCAAGCTTTTCATTGATGATATTTATGAGCAAAAGAGAGTCAGATTCTACCAGGATATTAGATAGGCCAGCACTTAAGCAAATTTTCATTCTTTTCAGGATAGCATTGGCTTCAGCAGTGTTGTTACTCTACTGCTCATTGTATTCTGCAAAGGCTTGAATCATAGATCCAATATGGTCTCTGATAATCCCACCACCACCAGAGGATCCAAGATTACCTTTACCACACCCTTCGACATTTAGTTTAAATCAATTTTGGACAGGTCTAAACCACTAAACGGATTGAGCTTGAGTAACTGGTTTCAACTTCTCAATCACATCACACTTTGCTAGCCAAGAATTGAAAAACTATTGCAACGATCCGGTCGATCGTTTTGAAAGTAATAGCCCCGATCCCCTATTTGTTGTTTCCCCCGCATCTAATTCTGCTAGTGTGACTTGTCGGGAGACTTCGTTTTGATTTTTGGAGTGTTCGAGGACACTTAGTCCCTAAAGCGGGAGCTTAAGCCTTAGGATTTGGACCGTAGTCAGAACTGTATGAAGGCAACTCCGGAATGGAATTATGTCGGTTCCGTTAGCTCCGCTAGGTGATTTTGGACTTAAGGGCGTGTCCGGATTGTGTTTTGGGGGTCCGTAGCTTATTTAGGCTTGAAATGGCTAAAGTCGAATTTTTGGAGATTTTAACCGGTAGTGGAGTTTTTTAAATCGGGGTCGGATTCCGATTCTGAAAGTTGGAGTAGATCCGTAATGTTGAATATGACTTGTGTGAAAAGTTTGGAGTCAATCGGACGTGGTTTAGTTGGTTTCGGCATCGGTTATCGAATTTGAAAGTTTCAAGTTTCTTTAAGTTTGAATTGGAGGGTGATTTGTGATTTTAGCGGTGTTGATGTGATTTGAGGGCTCAACTAAGTTCGTATGGTGTTTTAGGATTGGTTGGTATGTTTGGTTGAGGTCCCGGGGGCCTCGGGCGTGTTTCGGATGCTCAACGTGTCATTTTTGGACTTAGGGAGTTGGCAGATTTTCTGGTGTTATTGCAGACATTTTTCTTCATCGCATTCGCGAGGGAGATCTCACGATCACGTAGGTCATCTGAGAAGTCAGCTAAAATTGCTCTTCGCGTTCGCGAAGATGAAGATGTGATCGTGTAAGGTTATCAAGCTAAAATTGTTAAAGTGTTGATTTCATTAATTAGATGAGTCTATTATGGTTGTATTTATGATATATAATTGCTTTTGGCTAGATTTGAGTCATTCGGAGCTGGATATTCGTGGGAAAGGCATTGTGACCGATTGATTGAGCTGGGTTCGAGGTAAGTAGCTTGCCTAACTTTATGTGGGGGAAATCCCCTTAAGATTTGGAACTATTGTGATATGTGAGCGTCGTGTATGTGAGGTGACGAGTACGTACACGGGCTAGTTATTGGAAAAAATGATTTTCTTACTGAGCAACAACCTGTTTTCCTTTTTATTTTGAGTTATACCATTTTAATGAGTATCAATCTATTTTCATTCTTAATTGAGTTATTCCAATATGTGTAGCTATCCTGTTTAGTCTAATACATTATGTCTACGTGTCTTAACTGCTTATGTGAACTCTGTGCAGCATGCTTAGTGAATTTCCTACTTCTTCCTTGACTGGTACTTAGTCTAAATCGTAAGTTTTCGTGATAAGTTGTATTTCTATTGTTTGCTCTGCATATTTACTTTGGGACTACGGAACGGTATTCCGGGAGATCCCCCTGTACTGCATATTTACTTTGGGACTACGGGACGGTATTTCGGGAGATCCCCTTGTATTGCATATTTACTTTGGGATTAAGGAACGGTATTCCGGGAGATCTCCGTGTACTGTATATTTACTTTGGGACTACAGAACGGTATTCCGAGAGATCCCCTTGTACTACATATTTGCTTTGGGACTACGAACGGTATTGCTGGAGATTCCCCTGTCTTGCATATTTACTTTGGGACTACGAAACGCTATTCCGGGAGATCCCCCTGCACATTTACATTTGGGACTACGAGACGGTATCTCGGGAGATCCCCTATTGTATTTATGTGTATTGAGTTGTTACCTTCTATGAATTCTTTCTTGTTAAATTTCAGTCTTTATTTTACTGCGATATTTCATTTTTGCCTTGCTTCATTATCATATTCCAGTAGGGCCCGGACCTGACCTCGTCACTACTCTACTGAGGTTAGGCTGGGCACTTACTAGGTACCGATTGTGGTGTATTCATGTTACTTTTCTGTACATGTTTTGTGTGCAGATCCAGGTATTTCTTATCAGCCCTGTTACTAGCTGAGAGTGCTTGCTACTGTACGGAGACTTCAAGGTATATCTGCTGCATCCGCAGACCTCGGAGTCCCCCTCTATTCCCTCCTATGTCATTTACCTTCCTTACTTCTGTTATTAGACTCTAGTGTATAGAGATACTAGTTTTCTTCTGTAGCTTGTGACTTATGATATTCCGGGTTTTGGGATTACTATATATTTTGAACAGTTAGTTGTTTAATTCATGTTTTCATTTTATTATTCTGCAAATATTAGGCTTACATAGTCATAGAGACTAGGTGTCGTCACGATGTCATACGGAGGGGAAATAGGGTCGTGACAAGTTGGTATGAGAGCTTTAGGTTCATAGGTGTCGTGAGTCACAAGCCGATTTATTAGAGTCTTGC
Source organism: Nicotiana otophora (assembly GCA_000715115.1). NCBI lineage: Eukaryota > Viridiplantae > Streptophyta > Magnoliopsida > Solanales > Solanaceae > Nicotiana > Nicotiana otophora. Next base: position 59,259 of record AWOL01S0006309.1, read on the forward strand.
GGATCAGCACGGAGACGTCTTTACTTATCTTCGAGAGGATATGGAACTGTTAGGAAAATTTCACTACTTTGATTCCTTGTCGTGCGAAAATTGTTGACTTCAAAAATTTTAAACTTCTGTATTCTATTCTCTCACAGATAGTGAGGACACGTACAAGCGGATCTGATGATCAGGCACCTGCGCCCCCTGCTAGACCCGCGAGAGGCCGGGGCCGGCGTAGAGGCCGAGGACGTCTACGTGGTGCAGCCAGAGCACCCGCACGAGCTGGTATAGAGGAGCCCCCAGTAGCTCCAGCTGGAGGGCAGACACCTGAGGCACATGTTCCTGCACCAGCCCTCCAGGAGACTCTAGCCCAGTTTCTGAGCATGTTCAGCAACTAAGCCTAAGGTTTATTGGTCCCTTTGAGGTGTTGCGGCGAGTTGGGGAAGTTGCTTACGAGCTTGCCTTACCTCCCAGCCTAGCAGGACGTTTCTATGCTCCAGAAGTATCACGGTGATCCGGCTCATGTATTGGATTTCAGCTCAGTCCAATTGGACAAGGATCTATCTTATGTTGAGGAGCCAGTGGCTATTTTAGACAGGCAGGTCAGAAAGCTAAGGTCAAAAAATATTGCTTCTGTGAAGGTTCAATGGAGGGGACAGTCGATCGAGGAGGTGACTTGGGAGACCGAGCAAGATGTGCGCAGTCGTTATCCTCATCTTTTCACCACTTCAGGTATGTCTCTATGCTTGTTCCAGGACGAACGATTGTTTTAAGAGGGGGAGGATGTAACGACTTGACCGGTCGTTTTGAAAGTAATAGCTCTGATCCCCTATTTACTGTTTCCCCCGCATCTATTTCTGCTATTGTGACTTGTAGGGAGGCTTCGTTTTAATTTTTGGAGTGTTCCGGGACACTTAGTCCCTAAAACGGGAGCTTAAGCCTTAGGATTTGGACCGTAGTCGGAATTGTGTGAAGACGACTCCGTAATAGAATTTCGTCGATTCCGTTAGCTCCATTAGGTGATTTTGGACTTACGGGCGTGTCTGTATTATGTTTTGGAGGTCCGTAGCTTATTTAGGCTTGAAATGACAAAAGTTAAATTTTTGGATATTTTAACCGGTAGTGGAGTTTTTGATATCGGGTTCGGATTTTGATTCCGGAAGTTAGAGTAGGTCTGTAATGCTTAATATAACCTGTGTGCAAAATTTGGGGTCAATCGGACGTGATTTGGTTAGTTTCGGCATTGGTTGTCGAATTTGAAAGTTTCAAGTTTCTTTACGTTTGAATTGGAGGGTGATTCATGATTTTAGCGTTGTTGATATGATTTGAGGGCTCAACTAAGTTCTTATGGTATTTTAGGATTCGTTGGTATGTTTGGTTGAGTTTCCGGGGTCCTCGGGTGTGTTTCGGATACTCAACGGGTCATTTTTGGACATAGGGAGTTGGTAGATTTTCTGGTGTTATTGCAGACATGTTTCTTCATCGCGTTCGCAAGGGAGATGTCGCGATCGCGTAGGTCATATGAGAGGTCAGCTAAAATTGCTCTTCGCGTTCACGAAGATGAAGACGTGATCGCGTAAGTGTTACGACCCGACCGGTCGTTTTGAGTATTACAGCCCCGTTTACCCATTTACTGCTCAAATTGGGCTTTACAGTTGTTGTGTTACTTTCCGGGGCAATTGGTTTGGGTCCGGTGAGGTTTTGGAATGAATCGGAATACTTAGTTCCAAGGTTTAAAGCTTAAGTTGAAATAGTTGACCAGATATTGACTTATGTGTAAACGACCTCAGAATTTAATTCTGATGATTCCAATAGCTCTGTATGGTGATTTTGGACTTAGGAGCGTGTCCGGAAAATTATTTGGAGGTCCATAGTGGAATTAGGCTTGAAATGCCGAAAGTTGAATTTTTGGGAAGTTTGACCGGGGGGTTGACTTTTTGATATCGGGGTCAGAATTCGATTCTGAAAATTTGAATACCTTCGTTATGTCATTTATGACTTGTGTGCAAAATTTGAGGTCAATCGGACGTGAATTGATA